>WAAE01015051.1:0-38973 GCA_013400495.1 Nicator chloris
GGAAACTTAAAAGGGTCCGACCATCTGGGCTCGGACTCTTGGAAGTTTCAATAGAAGATGGAAAATGGCCAGGTTCATGGGATTTCCATAAACAGCACCTCCTACTGCCTCTGAGAGAGAATAGTAGGATAGATGGTCAACTGCCTGATTCAGAAGGAACTGTCCTATGTCTTTATGTTCCTGTTTTTACATAGCAGTGCAGCTATAAAAATACTCCTGTCTTCGCACTGGCTTCCAGTGCGACTAACACCACAGATTTTCCTTTTTTATTTCTTTACCACATATGAATAAATGGCATGAAAACATATGAATATATATTTTATACCACATTTACAAAGAAAAGCACTAGTTAGAAATAATGATACCTTTGCTGGCATTAAAAGGGGTGGTCAACCAGGTCAGAACAAAAAAAGATTAACTGTTTCTCTATGGAGTAGTTTATTGCAGAGCAGAGGCAGAAAAAACAAAGAAAAGAGAAAATTAAAAAAAAAAGCAAGATTCAAAGCCTAAAACGTTGCCGTATGGCATCAAAACTCTTGAAATACTGAATTAATTATGGACTGACACAGATTTTAAAAAACGAGACTAAACTAATAATATAAAGCTTATTTAACAAATAGGTGATGAGAATATTACACTATGAACTCATAGATCAGATGATAACCAATAAATAACTCTGAAATCAAAGATTCTTCTAGTTAACAAGCAACCACTAAGTCTAAACAGACAGACTAGGGTTACATATTACTCCATTCATAAAACTTTTTGTGAAAGTTTGCATCCAGCCACGTGAAACAACATTTTGACACTTTGGGTCCAAGGGTTTGTCTTGCACGTGACTTCCTCCACCATCTTGAAATTTCACTTTTATCCTACATGTTTGTTCAGACTTCAAGATTGGAAATAATTGCTTCCTCATGGGACTGCATAAAGACACAGTAAGCTTAAAATCTTCCCAGTTATTTAAGCAATCCAACTTCTCCTGGCTTATCCCACCATCAGAACCAGCACTGCAATCTTCACTAACATATATTACATGCCGTTTTCAAAAATGACATAAGGGAATACAAGTTTAATACAGCAGAAAGTAAATATAACTCAATTGTCCTAAATTCAATTAAAAACACCCTCTACAATCAACTACTCTACGCAAATTTGTACTACAGACTTCAATGGAAAGCCCAATCTTCACAGTTGATGCCCTTATCTATACTGAATCATCACCTGTGACAAGTTTTAAAAAGTCAGACAATAAGAAACAGATTTTTTTTGTCTTTTTTCAGGTAATGGTTTGCCAAGGCTGCACATATGTCAAAACATTCACTAAACACGTTTAGGTGGGCAAAGAGAACCAAATCCTAGAACACACTGTATGTACAGTGAAGGCACCTGGACTACAGATCTCACATATCTGCCGTGCAACAGCAGTCTGCTGCAGAAAACTTATATTGCCATTGTGCCTTTCCCATAATTTATTTATTCATGGGGCATGAGTGTTTCCACCTTGAAGATTCATTTGTGCTCGTGCACCATGGACAGAAATGACTGCCACGGTGGTGTCAGAGCACTTTGCTAACACTGACCAGGCGTCCACTCCAGAACAGTGCACACATACACAAAGGGCCACAGGCACTTGCCCCTGGGAAGGCTCCTCCTCCCTTTAGCTGATCTTCCATTTCTGGGAGTGATATGTAAAACAACCTACCCATCCTGTTGTGCGGTAATGAGGTGCAGAAGCTCCATTTGCTATGAATACTGTGTCTGTCAAAAATAGGGGCCTGTATAATTTTTTGGTCCATTGATACTCATCTTCTGTAAATGGGTCTACTCTTTGACTTGGCAGATATTGACAATGAAAACAAAATGCAAAACAGAATAAATAAATATTAGAAGAGAACTAACATAGAAGATTAAGCTGGAGAAATAAACACTATTTTAAGAAGAGGTGATCTCACTGAACTAACAGTCAGAGCACTATGGCTTATATTAAAATCTGTGGGTGGCTGTATTGCTTGACTAGCTGAGATTTCATACAGCTACAGTTAAATTATCATTTATCCAAAATGCTGATGCATTGTGAGCACTTTGCCAGCCAAAGCTCTATTGTGATTGAAAACCAGAAGTGTACTTCAGTGCAGCCACATTCAAAAACTTAGCGATCATTGTTCAGCACATTCAACAAGAAAAAAGACACAGTCATATGAGGTTGAAGAACAACTTACGCCAGCTAGCACCACTTCTGTGCACTCCCCCGCTCTGTATCAGCCAACAATCAAGAGAAACAGAGATGCTTTTTAAAGATTTACATAGAAATGTCCACTGATTAATTCCTCAGGCAATTGAAGGTGTAACAAAAATACCAAAGTGGCATGTTATGCTCTATGCAAAATACAAAGAAGCGTCTGAAAAGTTTCTGAAGTGATTAATCCGACTTTATGATTTCATACTTTTAATTCAGTCTCCTCCAAGGTTATAATCACGTAGTCATATATCTCAGACTTGGTGAAACTACTCTAGAAATTAAATATTTTTGAAGATTTTCATATCAATGAGTCATGGAAAGTTTTAAATATCAACTTTATCTGTGGTTGTGTTTGACAATGTCACATTTCTTAATGTAAAGAAAAAAAAATGAAGAAGGAATTCTCAGATGGTTTTAAAGGCTCTTCAGAAAACAAACTCATCCCTTGTTTGCCAGACACTGGAAGATGTTGAACTTAGTGAATAAGTGGAGAAAGTGCTGGACACATCAACGAGTCTCACTTTGTGTCTTTCAATACTAAAATGTTAAATGAAAACAGGACAGGAACCAGCCTTCAGACCTGTCACCGCAGACAACTGTAACAGAATTCCTCTGATATCACCTTAAACTTCCATCTTCTAAAAAGTCTCAGCAATCCTCAAGTTATGTTGTCCAGGCTAAATCTCTTTATAGACAGCTCTATCTATGCCATTATTTTCAGTTAGCTTAATTAATTACTTAACATCCTTTGCTGGTGTCACCTCTAGAGATGTTTTTATGTCCATTTCTTCTCTCAGTCTTTGTTTACATTTGTTACATAAATGAAACAAGTGCTTCTGATCTTTTATATAGCATCTTTATGCAACAGGGGACCAAAGCCAGGCAAGGAATGCCACCAAAGTAGTGTCACCATGGTCCTGCGCAGGGGTAACTCCCTGTTCTCCACTGAGAATGCCGCATCTGGAACATCTCAATATCTCATTTTTTTCTTTCATTAAACAGATGACCTGGTCATGCTACAGTGAGTCAATAGCATCCGTCTCCTCCTCATTTGTTCACAACAGGCAAACAAATTCACAGCAGATAATTTTATTAGTCCTTAACTGAGCAAATCCCAGAATTTTTCTGTATGATCCTACCTATGGAAGTGCAGTGTAAAACAACCCATCATAACTAGCACAGTACCAGTCCAGCAGTTCCTATCTGCTCTGTGGTATCTGTCACTGCCATCACCCCACCTAGGGACACAATAACTACTGGTACCATACAAAGTATATGGCCAGCACTGTGAAACTGCATTTCTGCTCCCACAGTTCTTCCACATCCTGGTGCTTTCTCTGCCTTGCTTCTGTAGCAGCAAAATTGCTCAGAAGTGTCTTGTCATCAAACTTTTCTGACATGCCTTTATTTTGCTGTACAAAACTCCTCAGCAAATACACTAAATGAGGCAGCTCTCAAGACAATTACTTAGAGAATACAGCCCAGATTGGAGGGAGATTAGTATTAAATACCTTCTAATAAAATATTTTTTCTCTCAACTACCTTTCCTGTGCAAAATATTTCTCAAATCATGATCAATAGTGAAATGCAACAGGTAAAATTACTTACAAAAATTAATAACTAAAGATAGGTTTCCTCTCATTCTGCTTCAGGGCATCTCTTACTATGATATCCTGAACTCTGACTATTTATGGGAAGTATGAAATAGCCTTATTAATATGGTAGACACAAACCAATCCTAATGAAGCGAGAGCCTGACTTCACAAACTGTTACACGTACCTAAAATTGGGTTTGTAACCCTGCAGATGGAGTTAGTTACGCAAGGAGATGTGACATGATGCTCAGTACGCTTCCTACAGAGCACAGGTGCTTACCCTGCCTGCTGCTCTTCTCCACAGCTCTGCATGTGTGAGTCAGGACTGGCCATTAAGAAGGTTATTGGACCAGACTGCAGATGTTAGTGGTCCACTAACATTTTGAGAAGATGTTCCATAATAAAGACAAACACCCTGCCAGACTCACCAGATTGCTATTCACACAATATAGTCAAAGTCTCTACCTGCAAGTAATTGCTATTACAGCTTAAAGTTTGTAGCATATGATTTTTTTAAGCTTATTTTCTCTTAAGAAAAACTTCAGAAGGGTAATGAGGGTCAGAATATCACATGAGTATCTTTCTGGTGAAAATACTAGCAGAATAAGATATAATTTCCTATTTTGATCAATAATACATTCCCATAGTGATCAAAAATCTCCACAAGAATACAGAGTACTAACAGGAAAGCCTGATTTGGGCATTTTAATTTACCATTAAGTTCTGCACAATCATCCCATTAACTACAATGTATGATCCTCTCCCTAAACACATACACACAAAGAAGCACCTTTTTTCCAGTAGGATGAGGCAGAATAACCAAAAATTTTTGGGTTCAAGTTTTAAAAAGTTCAGTTAAACTCTTTCTATTACCAAGTATATGGACTGAAAATCTACTGAAAATGTAGGCAATGAGCAAAGTAACTATTAATGTTGTGAATTGTGATTTTTATTTCACAGTCTCACTCTTCATATGCTTAGAAATTGCCTAGGGAAAGACTGGGGCATGAAGTACAGGGGAATTACTGTCATTGCATGTTAAACCCAAAATATTTTTTACAGAGCTATTTTATGGGCTTAGAACTTCAGAAAAGAAAGGGTTCACATGTTCTCCTTTTCAGGATTATTTTTTTCCTAGCAATTTGTTCTCTTTTTAATGCTCTGTCCATAATTTTGAACAAGATTTCCTCTTGAGGTAAAAATAAAGTCAGACCTCCTCCTGATCATTCTCTGAACATGATTGACGCAGTGAAATACAATAAAATTACTGGAAGCTGCTCTTCTCTGCTCTCTATCTCCAAATAGCTACAGAACACTCAGCAGCAGTCCCAGCTTCCATTCATTGCCTCAAGTTCCTAAAACTCAGCTATGAACTGTGAACAACCACAGCTTTCCACACCTATCATCCATGCTTCAAGCAGCAATCATAGAGAAGTAAAAGCAGAGTAAATACTAAAAATGGCTTTGTACTGCATAAAACATTGCCAGTTTAAGTATTTCCTGACAAACTGATGGAAGTTTTCTAGTCAATACTTTTTACATAACAGCTGGCAACATCTCTAGGTCAGGGGCAAATTTAAGAGACTGGCTCTGCATGGTCAGTGATTAGGCTCAGAATTGTGCACTTACAGTTGCTGTGATGTTTCTCCTTGTTATTTTTATATTTCTGATCACTGTTGGCAGAAGATTTATATTTCATATAAAGTCAAGGCACAGTCCTAGGGCAAAAATTTCTGCTTACTAAGGCCACCTACCTTTACTTGTCCAGCTTACAGAAAAGACTTCTTAGTTTGAGCAGCAGACATTAGCATATTGCCTAATATCCAACAATATCTTGTGCAAAATTGAGACATCTCTTCTTAGAGAAAGTCACATAAAATCTGTGAAAACTTTTCCTCCTTGCCCCCTGCCAGATGCTTGTAAAATCATGCATTCTCATGGAAAATAAAACTCTGAGCAAAATATTTATCCCTTTTTTGCAAGGGAACAGATATTTCTTTACGTGTTGAAAGAAACTCAAAGTCACTGTCAAACCTGTGTTCTATGCCACTTCGGGGAAACAATTTAAAAACAGCAATAGCTAAGACCACTCATAGAAAAATGTCATTTGCTTTGGTTTGAGGGGAGTCCCATATTTTAGCATTTGGAAGAAAGCAAGCTAATTAAAAACTACTTCGCACTAGACGAGAATGTATTTTTGAGCTTTGGAGCTTAACTAAAAAAGTAAATGATTAGGAATTCTGTTTGCAACAAGAGATTATGCAAACTGAAATGAAAAACAATTTATTTCAAGTAACAGAAAAACAGATGGAAACTGTAAGTTAGAAGACTAAAATTATCTGGAGCACTGGAATTGGCAAATACCTTACCTGGCTGAAAGACTTCCAAGCTCTCTCACGCTTTCTCCTCCTAAACATGCATCTCCTTCAGCTATTAAGGATCTGTCCGTTCCTATGGGTTGAAAGAATACGGAAAATCCCTGAGTTTGTCAAAGCACTTGATACCTTAGAAGTCAGTTCTGTCTCTATACTACTACCAGCAGAATTATCTTTGAATCCTAACTTTCTTGCAGAAGAGAGATAGTTTACTCCAAATAAGCACTGTGGAGAAGCAAAGGCATATTGGTGCTCCTTTCTCTCTGGTGCTTCATGCTTAAGTGCTATGTATGTCCCCAGGACTGCGAAGTGGATTTACTGGCTGCATCTTAACTTGCTGGGAGGAACACTTTGTGAAATGTTAGTGTGGCATTTTACTTCTCCCAAAAGAACACAGGGCAGAAGTTATGATTCCAAGGATTATCTGTGAACTGTGTTTAAGCTGTATTCATGAATAAATAACATCCAGGAGAGCGTAAACAAAGACATTCTTACACTCCATGGGTTCTTAAATCATTTGCTTCTCATTTATCTCTGCATAACACCCAGGAGTAAAAGTTCTGAAAGTAATTAAATTGTTCTGTGTGATTTAAGTGCAAATGAAATCAAAAGCCAAATTCCTGTACTTGTAGAAGCAGCAGCACCAAAGATGACTTAGAAAAGCAATACGGAGCTGCAGAGAAGATTGAAAAGGAAATGATTGCATGGTCCAAGTCTTAGGTATTGCCGGTGAACCGATGCCTTGCAATGTGAATTGCTATATTCCTTCAGCAGCAGCTGAGTCTCGCAGAAAAGGATATGTTATTCCCAATCTTACAAGAGCTGCTCTCAATGCTACATCTTAAATCAGACTACTTTTCTAGTTATCCTTCATGCAAAATAAAAACAGGATGGAAGAATAAATGTACTTGGTGGTTTTTCTGAATGTAGTAGAATCTGTTAGTTCCTTTTCACTTTTACTGTTCAAATGTTTCACAGCAAACTCCAATTCCAATGAATTTACATCAGTTTTGCTCTTTTAAATGCATTTTCTTCTCATTACATCCATTAATGAAAGAATGCTTCTTACACAGACAGAAAGGATTTAAAGGAATGGACAAGGGCACAAAGCATATAAATTAACTTTGTTTTCTAGACAGAGTTTTTCTTAGACATAGGCAGCAGTGCATCAATATCAGCAGAACAGGTGGACGAAAATCAACGTATAAAATAAATACTCTGATTTTCCATTTGCAAATCTAGCCTCAAGACTTGCATGAAGGCCACACAAATTACTGCAAGACTTGCAGTACAACTCATTTAATCAAAGTATTGCCTAGAACAGAAAAAACCCTCTTTCCTCCAGTCATGCTGCCCACAATACACACAAAGGAAGATTGAACAGAACACCGGGAAAAATGGTGCCACTGGGATAAAAGATTTTCACTGCAATTCAAATTTTGGAAAGCTCCATGGTGAAATAGTGGCAGGAACAGAGCTAGACTTTAAGCTAGGCAACTGAATTCAGTCATTTTCTTGCTTTAGAAATGTTTCCTAATGCACCACAGCAAACCCTTATTAATGAATTCCATGCAACTCAGAACAGAAGGAAAAGCAACTGAAAAATGGCAGTATCTCAAAAAAGTGAAAGAGAACAGACCTATTAAAAATAACTTTTTTTTCAGTCAGAAGTTTAAGTAGTCAAAAAACAAACCCAACACTGAACCTGTCTTTTATACTTTGCAGTTGGACCTGTAAAGTGTCACTGGGTTCTTCAGTGAAACATCACAGTGTACTGGGAAAAGACAAACAAATTTTTGTGGTAAATTCATACTGGACCTGTTTAATTTATCTCCTCTGTTGGTTTATGGGCACTCATTCATCAGAATTTATTCCAAGTAAATTCAAGGTGCCCTAAGTTTATAGGCCTTGAAGATACTTTCTGTTCATAGTTATTGATACAATCAAGAAATGAAATTTGACACTGGAAAGACCAACATTATGGACAAGAACTGCAGCTATAACCTGCAAGGTATGGCCTTGCACAGTGTATGCCTCTCTCTGAAAAGGGAAAGGACATTGGGAATAATCTCCTTCCTTTTCCTCCATTTCTGCCAACACAGAGCCATTCTTAGAGGATGAAATGAGAATAGACTAGGGCTTTTTGACTCCTCATGACTTGTGTGTTTGACTTCAAATTTAACCTTAATTGCCCCATGCTTCCAATAATTTTACACCACAGACTTGCAACATGTCACTTCTCTTCTCCTAGGAAATATTTCAACAAGTGCACTATACTATATAAATAGTCAAAATTACATGCAAGCCTGAATGATTAAGAATGTAATGTGCTTCACTGTCTGTCACTGACTTGTTACTTCACAAATTAAATCAAACACTAATGTCCATCTAAAATCATCTGTAGCTTCTTGTCTACTTTGACTATTTGCTTCAGAAATTTCTGCTTTCGGGATGATGACTTAATATTTAATCATGGATTTCCAGACAGAAACAGCAACAAGAAAACCTTATACTAATCTCACTCTTTTAAAAGATGAGTATTTTGTTTTTAACAAAAGAGTAACCTTGCAGGAAAATATACAATTCCCTGGGGGTGGTTTGGCATTTTTCATTTCAAAACTTAAAAAAGTTGAAACATTCAAAATTAGACGAATTGCCTAAAATTGTGACACGAAAAATTATGGATTTTCTTTGCAAGGTAAAAGTTAGTTTGGGATTTCTGTCCCTTGAAGAAAACCTGAAATACTGTATTTCATAGTAATTTAAACTGACACTTCATTCCTTCAGGGTTAATTTTTGCAGCAGCTGAACTCTAAAAGCTATTTTTTGTACAGCTTGTGAAGGCTTATTAGCTTTAGCAGATCTTTAAGTAGACTCTGGAAGCTCTGCTTGCCTTGCCCTTCAATTTAGCACAGAAAACTAGACAATGAGCATTTGGATGTCAGAAAAAAGACAAACAATTTCCTTTTGGAAAAAATTAACACAATTGAGTATGCCAAACATGCAACCTGGATGCTTTCTGTGATTTCTAGCATCTCTGGGGCATGAGTGACACAATGTTCAACCAGATTAAGCTACATTAGTTGCTGGGAAGCTCTACTGTTTTGGTGCTCAAGCACTGCACAGATGAAATGTACACTGTAACACAGATTTACCTGTTTACACTTGGAAAATTTGGACACAAAAATTCTTTCATGCAGTACCTATGATATTGCAGTGATGACTAATTCTAGGAATGATTTCACATGTACAGCTGGTACTGCAAGACTTGCTAATTAAATATCAAGGTAAGTAATTAGACTCTCAAGTGTTCTGAATTTACAGAAGTCCTGAAAGGTGCTGAGGTAACACTTACCATTCCTGACACATCTATAAAAGCACAGCAACAAACAAAGTACACCTGTAAATCAATGACAGGAAGCTTAAGTACCATGGTAAATCTGTGGAGTTAAGGCTTCTAGCTATACAATGTGTGCAAGGCAGAGGTGTAAGTCCCCAACGGAACAGTGGAATTTATGTTGAAAGCAGTGAAACAGCGATGCCATTTAATGGTAGACTGTGATTTGACAACATATTTTTATGCATCACTTCACATACATAGTTTAGTCCAGAAATGTCTGTCCACATAAAATCATAACCTCTTCCCCCGCCTCCAAAAATCGCATATATAGTCCCATAAACTTTTATATATGCCTAGATGTAGATGCACAGATGTACATGTGAAAGGTAAAAGTGATACTATGTTTTGGTGTGTTGCCTTCCTTTACAATAATACAGATCTTCCTGATCACAGGATGATTTATAGTTAACTGATGAAAAGCGCTTCAGAAGAATCAGCTATTATTAATACTGTATACATCGTCAGATGCTTCTTTTTTATCTTTAAGTGATGATCAGTGCATATATATCAGCACTAAAAAGTATTCTTATAAGCAAAATCTTGCACATTACAGTCCCATCCAGCAGGAAAGATTGTTAATTGGTGCCAGCTATTAAATGAAAAATTGCTTTATGTTTCCCATAGGAAGATGTAATGAGAATTAAGGAAGACACCATAACATTTATATGTAAAATGATTTAATTATGTTAGTTGGAATTTAATAAAACCATTAACCAAAGAAATATAAGTATGGCAAATTTCAGCTCTTTAGATTTTCCCCCTGATAGAACTCGAAACAGTATGAAATGGCGCCTTGTACAGAGAAAATAAAGGCACTGTTCATAGAGAGCCCTGTGATTCCTCAGTATTCACAAGTACAAATGAACAAGAGACTTCCCAGCATAGATCTTTTATGTCTCGTTTCATTTTAGCTACAAAAAGAAAACCTATGGTGAAAACATGTGACATGTTGTGCTGAAAATGGCTGCTGGACCAGTATTTGACAGAGCTGAAAAGAGAAAGATGGGAGTTAAAATTCTACATGAGTTGCAAGGTTTCTTCATGTGTTTGGAGCACAAAGCAGAGTTCCTCTTCATTTGTGCTTACTGGAAACTATGGTAGCTAACAGATGTTGTGATGCCTGCAGAAAACAAATAAGGATCACCAGCCAAGGGAATTGATAGGCTCTGAAATTACACAGGATGCTGCAGTTGCTCATGTCCTACAACCTAGTGTTACTCAAATCACATCTAAAAACTGAGAACAAGAGATAGACTTGCAGACTACAATAAAAATAGACACCAAGGTCAATAAAGGCCAAAATGAGATATCCAAATAAAACACTCTGTAACCTTATGCCATGACTAGATGTACAGAAAAGTGATATTTTAGATAACCAAATATAAGTAAGCAAATACATCACTTAATATTTTGAATACAAATAAAGTCAGGGAAAATTTTCATGCTATTTTTCTTGGGAAAAAGAGCATCTCCAGCCAAGAAGAAAAAAAAAATTAAGAGAGTCAGATTAAAAGGAAAAACTACATTAAAGCATATTCAGCTTTCCTTTGACTAATTGTAAAAAATAATTACAAGAAGGTTATTAATGGATGTTGACATGCTAGTCCAAATAAAAAAGGCTAAATAACATTATTACTTCTTTCAGGTGGTAAAAATGATGATTGTGGTTGTGCTGACATTTGCCGTCTGCTGGCTGCCCTACCACATTTACTTCATAGTTACTGGGATCTATCAACAATTAAATCGGTGGAAATACATCCAGCAAATCTATTTAGCCAGCTTTTGGCTTGCCATGAGCTCTACAATGTACAATCCCATTATCTACTGCTGTCTTAATAAGAGGTAAGAGCTGGTTATGAAATAAGGTGCAAAACTTCACCAAGAACATAAATGCTTAAATGGAAAAAAAAGACAGAATTTTCACTTAGTGGGAAAGAAAACAAAATGCAAAAAAAGCCAACAAAAAAAAAAAAAAAAAAAACACACAAAACCAAAAAAACCCCTTTCTTTAGGTTTGTACTTCAAAAGAATCCCCCAAAACCCAAAGGTGGACTTCCAGTAAATATTTTGGTCTACTTAAAATTTCAGAGGATAATTCAGTTTTCATAAGCCAGTCCTTCCCATGTCCACCTGCAAAATTTAAAAACATTCTAGCAGTTTAATGTTTCTTGGTTTGCAAAATATTAAAATCAAGAAGATGGTAACTAGTGATATAGCATGCAAGCTTATATTCACTTATTGTAGCCCCAATTTTGTTTTGCTGGAAGAATGTAATGTAAAACATGATTTACTGTGTTTTGCATATCTCAGAATTAGATTTCTACTGTGCTCCAAGATCTGCAACAGGCTGATAAATATTATACAAATGTTTATATTCTCATTACTTAATACTAAATTACAGTATTGTTTGATAGCAACACATTATTCTCCGAATTTCAAAGGCTCTGCACCTATTGAGTTTGGTGACATTTTACAGATACTTGCTCGTCTGAGACTACTGCATTGCAGAATGGATTCAAGTCTTTGATTTCAACTTACAGGACCAGGATCCACACAAACATCATCCTGGCCATCCTATTTGCCAGTATTTCTTCTAACATTATTGGATAAAGATCACTAAGAACAATTAATTACTTCACAAACTCAGTCAGTATGAATCAGTATTGAACAAATAACCTTAAATATGATTTCAAATCTCTTTTGACTTAGCAGCCAGTGCCAAGTTTAATTACTTTAAAACTTCATACCAATAGTGCAAGGTATTTCTAAAACCCCACTAAAGATCATGTAATACCTGACAAAAGGAGTCTAACCAAAAATGAACAAATCCTAACAAGTTTTTATTGGTGTAAAAATACTGGTGTCTTCCTCCTTGATGAGGATAACATATGACAATTAACATTCATGATCTTTTAAAAAGACAAGGTAATGACTAAATTCATGGAGCCTTCTGCATCTTTCCATCATTTACAACTGTTTAAAGCGGATGTAAAGTTTTAGCATGCCAGAACAAAACCGTAACTCAAATGGCAAATTTTCCATTAATTTCAACAGAAACTAGATTTCAGTAAGTGTCCAGTGTCTGCAAAATCAAAGGCAAGAAAGAATGAGGCCTCATATTTTTCAATTACTACCATAGAACTTCTAAACCAATCCCATTTTCCTCAAAAACTTTTTATGGCACAGTTACAAAAGTATTCATAAAAAAAATCTGATGTGGCTTATGTTGACACTTGCAAACTGTTAAATTAAATGTCTGGATTAAAGAATACAGCCAAAAAAAATTAATATTTTGAGACATACTAAAGGTCATCTTATTCAGAATTTGATGTAAGAATGAAATCCTGGTGACAGTTTTCTTATAATTAAGTTCCATATTGAAATGAAGCTACCAGAATGTCTGCTTCCTTCTCATTAAGTAGGAAAATAGAGCTTGTTGCTGGGAGTCAGATCAATTCATGCCTCTGCTGTATCCAGTATCAGACAGAGCTGGAACATCTATCCCCAGCCTCATCTTCCAGGCTAATTAGGATAACACGTATCTACGTAAAGAGAGCATTATCTCAAGATGAAGAAAAAACATGCCCTGAATTAGAAAGAGGATGGAAGGTGCCAAGAAAAGCAATACAGTTTAAAGATGTTTTGGTTTTACAATTCCTATCACTAAATGCATTTCCATCAGAGGTTCTTTCAGTATTTTTCCAAAATAGGGACTGCATGTAAACAGAGAATGCTGAATGGCAACCTACCTGCTCAGTTGTCATCATGTGAGAACTCCACAGCAAACTTAAATATTTGAGGAAGGAAAAGTCACTTTTGTGAGACTCATTAACTTTAACTGAACACTTTATCAGAATTTTTACCTGCAGTCATCACTGTGGTAGTTGAACCATTGCTCCAAAACACTTACAGACAGGATAAACAACACAGCTGATTGTTAAAACAAGAGAAGCAAGACAAGTGAGAAACTCAGATAAGCTTTGGGTCTAGCTGAAAAGGTGTTCTTTTTCCAGTTATACACAGATACATAGGGAACTGTTTTTCCAATATATTAAACTTACATTCTGAAAATGCAAACATACAAAACATAATGGTCTTTATGGTGAATCCCTGCCTCTGTATGAGCATTGCAAATACTGATGCTCTAAAGCCTCAAAATGCCTGTTTGTATGTTGCTCACATTCAGCTTTCAACTTTCTAGGATCCTCTTAATTCTTAAAAATTATTTTCCAAATATTTTACATGAACAACTATTAGTCACTACATCATTTCCGTATAAGCATCTCTGTTGGAGAAAAACACAGAAAAGATACTGAAATTTGGAAACTGAGATGGTATTTTAGAGAAAAGAATGTTTCAAAGTTTCTTGTTGAAAGGAGGTGAAAATATAGGTGCAGATTTCATTAGAGGTCAAATCAAAACAATTTCTGTGAAGACAGTTCTACAAAAGGTGGTGTTTGTTTACTTTGCACGGGCAAAGGACAGGAAATTCATTATAAGGAAAATTCCACTGTTAAAATGCAGGGAAAGCATATAGAAAATGAGAAACCGAAATGAGTTGTTACCACGCTCTTTTTTGCCCTACTTAGACTTCAGTCAAGGAAACTCCCAGTGACTTCACCGCACCCAGGCCCAGGGGCAGGATGACTGGCGAAGTCAGTGTCCTGCCAGCACTGTGTATGTTTTCAGAGGAAGGCCTGCCCCTCAGAAGCACAGGCTTTCACCAGGCTTCCTTCCTTCTAGGTTCCGAGCTGGCTTCAAGCGAGCGTTCCGCTGGTGCCCCTTCATTGAGGTGTCCAGCTATGACGAGCTGGAGCTTAAGGCAGCCAGGTTTCACCCCACACGGCAAAGCAGCCTCTATGCTGTGTCCAGGATGGACTCCAGCATGACAGTGGTGTTCGACACCAACGATGGAGACAGCATGCATGCCAGCCATAAGAAAAGAGCAGCTCCAAAGGACCTGAGCTTCAATGGTTGCTCACAGAGGAATTCCAAGACTGTCTCCACGGCCTCAAGCCTCATCAGTTCACTGCACACGTCAGCAGATGTTTATTCCTAAACATCTTGCGTTGCTAGAAGGGCAACACTGGACAATGTTCTCCTGCTTTGGGACTTGGTATTCGTACCACAGGAAAGCAAACCAGATTCCACTAGCAAACCTGCGATAGAAATATTGTGAGACTTTTGGGAATCTCTTAATTTTTTTTGCTTTGGAGAGAAAAAGGAATTTGAAGACATTTATTTCTCAGTCCAAAAGCATTGTTGCACCTTATGCACAACAATGTAGGGACTATCCAAAATAAACCAATGGCATAAAAAACTTTGTTTCAGTTGTCTCTGAACTGTGGCATTTATGTTTGACTTTCTGAAATGTAACAGGCTCCTTTACTTATCCAAGCAGAAGCGTACAGTGTTTTCCATTATGAGTGTATTAATTCTACAGTAACAAAATTACATGAGATCTGATTATAAAAATGTATTTATAATGAACATCTAATGAGCCCCAAGTCTATCAAGCTGTTTTACAATTTAGCCCATTCCCAGACAAATAGATAAAATTAAGTTCACGTGAATGCAGTTCAGCTCTGTCTGCAACAGCACAATTTTGCAAATATGTATGAAAACAGGAGAACATGACTAAGCGACTCAGTTAAATTCTACCAAAGTTTGCATATTGGTAAACATTAGACTCTAATGAGATCTGTACTTGCAGGGGAATATATTGCTTTGATGAATGTCTCACGGCTTTGCATCTTAGTACTAAGGGTAAGGTCTGTCTCCAGTGACCTTAACAGAACCTTCCTGATGGACTTTAGAAAGGCCAAAAGACTTTAAACTGCAGATTCATACATGACAAAAATACCACTGTGGCAGTGGACTCTTCTCTGCAGAAGTTAAAGTAACAAGATTCATGATGAAAACCTTCCACTTCGAAAAAAAAAGTATTTAGGCTCTTTCCACAAATTTTCCATAGCTTGATGTATGTAAAAATACTCCTGGTGCCTGCCTCTGAAAATATGCTAAGCATTCTTACACAGACATGTTTCCACTGAATTCAGACAAAATCCACTTACCATCACTGTTGCAGAAAAAGCTGAATGTAACAAAAAAAGGGACCAGAGAGCAGCCTTTGTTTTAGTTAAATGACTGTGCCAGTTGCAGAGATAGGCTACGTGAATGTTTGTTGTCAAACAGTTAATAAAAACATAAGCAAAAGAGTGCAAACGTCTTCCTGAGTTAGTCAAACCAGCACAGGACAGTATGTCTGGCTGAACCCAACCCAGTACCAAAGCTGTGCAATTGATAAAGAGAAGTTTGAAGAGAGAAAGACTTGAGCTGGCTTTAGTCCACATTCCTTCCCAGCGACTGGGGACGATCAGCATTGTGACAATGAGTATATCAAACAAGACTAGTAAAACAAGAATCATATTTGTATTGTAATTCATGTATATAGTCAATTGTTATGTTCTGCTAAGTGTAACTTGTATAGTGATTTCAGTGTGCTGTGGTATCAGTTATTAAATCAAAATCCTGCATAAGGTAAAATATCCTCAAATATATAAACCTGATACATTAGACTATCCATGTATGGAATAACTAAAAAACCTGGTCATAGAGTATCATACTCTTATAAAAATGTATCACAATTGCAGACTCACACTTTTTCTATCTATGGCCCAATCTTAAATCCACTTAAAGAGCTCTTTTCATTAATGACTTTCCTTTTAAATGTCAGTCCATGCTTGTCAACAGTCTGTTTCTCTAAGAAAAACAGGTATTTTCCAACATTGTAATTGTTATACTCTAACTTCTCCTTGTTTGTTTTAAGTGTGTAGTTATCCAGAAAATGTCATGCAATGCCTATAAAACATTTTTAAATTTTTTCTCCTGAAATACTCTGTTTTAAGAACTTAAAAATCTTCACAGGTTTTTAACAACTCTGTTGACAAGATCCAGGATAGCCACACACAAACAAAAAATTACCCTAAGTATATTAACCTGATGGTGACGTACTACTAACACATGCTGTGAAGTCCCCTCTCTGCTCATGTACAAGTTCTGAGAAACATAGAGAAAATGTATACTTGTTAAATAAACAGTCTTTTCTAACTATGGCTATTACAAAATCAGTGTTGATAAATTTATTGTTTTTAAATGTAGAATATAAATTTGAAAAAGCTGTATATAAAGATACAGCAGATATAAAGATATAAAGATAAAGATGATGTATATAAAGATAAAGATGATGTATTAAACATCATCTTCATGTAACTCTTAAGATTCTTCATTGACAAATATCAAGAAAGCAATGGTGGCTTCCTCACACTTCTACCTCTAGAGAAACAATTTCACGTTAAGTGTTTTATGATATGACCTCCTGGACAACTAATCCATTGGTAATCTCACTGTATTTTGGTGGGCTAGAGGTATCAAAAACACCCTCCCCTTTCCTGTAGTTCTTCTCTGAAGTTACAGGTTATTCCTGTATAACAAATGAAGAAATCTGTGCCTGTAATCATAGCATTGCTTTAACAAAACGCTACAGTGCTACATGGTGCAAACCAATCTTTGTCTCTCAGCCCCCAAGAACATCCAGGGTTACACAGTTAAACAAGTAGCACAGCAAAAGCTGTGACTCACAGCAGCTTCCATATGAATTACTATTTCTGAAGAAACATTTTCAGCAAGCAGCCTGGTCACTATAAAATTTCTTATAGGCCTTTTGACACTCCTCACTGAGTGTAGAAGAAATCAGGTCATCCTCAGTTTGTGTCAATAAGACTGCTCAAAGCAGTAGCAGGCATGCTGAGCACATGCTCTTGTGTGACTGCTGGTGCAGCACTGTGGCTGTCTCGTGTCTGCAACCTTCAATCCACATTCTTTAATTTTGCTAGGAGTAAGTTAAGGAAAACAGAGATACAGAGCTAGCTTCTTACCGAGAAGGGCACAATAACACTCCAAAACAGCTGCAATTAAAAAGCATCAGGAAAGGTCTTCTGAAACCTGTTACTCCTTCTCAGTATAACAGTTCCAGTACTTCAGCCCAGGCTCCTACTGAAGTCTGCCTCTAAAACATAGATGTGATGAAGAGATATCATTGCTCCCTGAACAGCCATTTTGCTGGGAGATTCCCTTGGTAGAAAACAGGTTGAACTTCCACATCACCAAAGACAGAATAATCAGCATCAGTTTACTCTGTCATTCCCTTGACATTGGCTAAACTTGCCAAAAAAAAAGAAAAAAGAAAACACAACCAAACCAACACATAAAGCTAAACATAACTACTTAAAAAATAAAAACCCCCTCATTTCTTGTCTCAAGCCTTTGTGGTGGTACATTCTCCTCCCAACACTCTTCCTCGGAACCCACCCTACAACCTCAGGAATCTCCACTGGGTGCTGGCCTTTGTGTGATGAGTTGGGTGGTCTAGCTTCCCTTGACCGTATGGGAACTCTTGCGTAGTTAAGTTGGGAACATCCCTGAGATGAAGGACAAGAGCACAGTCAGTCCCCAACTTACAGCCTTGGGACTTGCCCTGAACCATAACCCAAGGGGAATAATACCATTGTAGCTGAAGTTTGGAAAACCATTTGAAATCGTATCGGAAACAATTTGGAACAGTTTTGGAAACTCCAGTGATTACTAATGTGAGAATGGAAGTCTTACAGATTACATCTTGTTACTCTATAAATAGGGGTCACAAGTGAGGCCCTTCGAGCTTCCCCTGGACTTCAGTGTCATGCACCAGAATCTCCCTTTGAGTAGGATGGCTCCCAGAGCTTGCAAACTCTCATGTTTGTGAGAAAGCTGATGACAGGGCATAGGCTAATAGTGTCTCACTCCTTGAGCCTCAACCCTCATCCGCTGAGAAAAGCCAATGCACTCAACATGGGCATTTGACTGAAATCAGAGGGAATTTTTCACAGGTACTTCTGTACACACTTCATTGTGTCTGTGCACATGCGTGAATTGATTAAATTGATTTATCTATAGCAAGTATAGTATAAATACATCTCAATGATAATTAAGCAACTGCTGCACTTTTAGTCAATTTCACTGAATTACTTTATAAATGCTGAATTAGTGAATAGATTAAGTACTACTTAAATCCTTTAAACATGGAACATTGATCAGGTCTAGGGCTAAGTTTGTCCATGGGGTCCACTCTGAACCTTGTGACTCTATGGGAAGGTCTTCCTTACCCTTTGTACCCTTATCACTTGTATCCCTGGTCTCCATGCAAATCATTCTAGTGATTTTAAGCCAATATTCCTTTGTATGCTTCATTTACATAGTAAATAATAGAGCAAACATTGCCATTGAACTTGGTTGCACTTTCACACATTTATATTAAAACTTACTTTTGTCAATACCTGTGACAGTGATTCTTTAAGCTATCCAAACCACACTAATTGTGACAAATTAGCACAGTCGGCAGGATACTTAATCAGGATTCGCAACAGTCTTCCACATAAAAGCACGATCCTGAGAGGAAAAACGGAATCCAAGCAAGCTCAGGGTACTCAGACAGGATGCATTCAGCAGACTGCAGCCTGGATCTCTTTGGCAGGAATCCCTTGACAGCCTTCCTTCCAGTTCACTTAGAACACTTTGTCAAGGTTGGGAGGCACTGGCAGACCTGCACAGCATGAGCTATTTGCAGCACGTTTACATCTGGTTACTAAATGGGTCACTGATGAAGGTCACTGATCAATACCAACAATAACATAAAGGAGGAACTGATTAAAAAAAAGAAGAGAGCAAAATAGGTTATAGAACTTGGTGCTTTTTCATCCAAATAAAAACATTCAGGTATTTTGGAAGTGGATGTTGCTCCTTAAATACTGGAGAATTTTTTTCACACCAGTAAAGAATCACCTATTCCACTGATACAAATTTCAAAACCTTTCAGGCTGTGCCCACCAGGATACGGAATTCAGAGAAACTCTTGTTCCTTTTGCATTTATTTCAAGGTTTTTGAAGTGCCTATTTCAAGTAGAAATTTACTGCTGAACTTCTTCCTCTAATTCAAGATGAGTTTAAATTTAGAGTCCCAAATACTATGGGCTGTTTGTTAAAGAATACCTCCAAAGATTGCTACAAAATATGCAGGAGATACTACTCAGGATATATCACTGTTTACAAATGTGTTATGAGTTCCCTGCATTAAGTAATGCATTCAGTTCAATTTGTGTCTTCCTGTTCATGAGCAGATTCAAGTGGTTCTACATTCATAAATCAAAATGATCTGTTGAGACCAGTCAAAGATAGTTCTTTAACAGTCCATGAGCAGTTGATGTGGGTATTTAAATACAAATTGTATTTAGATGGATTCATATATCACACAGGATAGAGTTAGTGGCTAATTGAATTGCTTCTCTCCCATCTATAAAACCAAAACATGCATACTGTATTACAACTGGAATCAGATTTCCCAAAGCAAAGGGTTAAGCTTAAAAATACCAAACCTGCCTGTTATGAGTACTCTGTAACAGCCTCTGGAATCACTAATCCTAAATTTCACAACGAGTTTTTCACTGCAATACTTGTGATGCAAACAGAAAAAGGGACACCAGGAACACTTGCTTTGGTCAGACACACTGTAAAGGGAAAGAAATGGTACAGGGAAGGAATCTTACCCCTACAAGGATCTGTCTTGTATTTGCTCCTTTAGAAGCCAGGAAAACTATTCTTGTTGAAACACACTTCTGCTGAATCAAGTGTTAAAGCACACCTTAATCTTCCTCAGTAAGGACACGAAAACTTAAGTGCTACACATCACAGACTGAAACTGTCCTTTATGTACAGTCTCCAGGCTTTCCTATACCAATATAGAGCTTTGTGGTTAGTTCTATATGCAACAAATGCACTTGGGATATTCAATGATTTTCATGTGGAAAGATAACCGCATTGAGAAACAGGCAAATATACACAAACATAAGAAGCACTACAGAAATCCTAGAAAAATCAGCTACCTGCAGATTCCCAGACTACATTCCGATACTGGGAAAATATCAGAAGCAGTTTTGGAGCAAAAATGAAAGAAGAAAGTCAGAATTTGTGATCTGGTGTCAATGTTTTCTACAAATTAAATGGCTGCCTCTCTGTAATAAAAATGCAATTTGTTTATAACAAAAAGAAAAAAGAAAGCTACTCTTGTCTCACAGTTACTGGGGGGGAAGTGGGCATAAAAATGATCTTTCTAACTACTGCAACAAAATCCACGTAGTCTGCAGAGGATTTTTTAATTTGTTTAAGATGCATGGAAAAATTTTACAACCTTCTCCTTGCCTGGATGAATATACAGTCCAGTTTGCAAAAGGGGATTAGCTTTTTTTTCCCAAACAGATTGTTAACAAGACTCTATTTACTCTTCCACGTGCTCTTCTTATCTAGCTTTCAGTTATTAGAACAAATGAAGAATATTTGTCAAATCATTCATTTAAAAATGGCAATTTATTATAGTACAAAAATCATAGAAAAACCACCATTAGCTAGTCCACAAAAAACACCAGAAAGTCCTAAATACAGGCAAAATACTAAACTCTTTTGCTTTATTTTCTCCCCTTGCATTCACTTTTTTGCTTAAATTTATAGTGGATCTTGAGCCAGCAAAAATGAAGATGCTTCTTTCTCCACTGACTTTCTGTCAAAACCACTAACCAACCAAAACATATTTGAAAGTTCAATTTCATAAAGCTCCTTTTGCTATTCCAATCATATCAAGAAGACCTATATGGCATTACCTGAAAAAAATATAAACAGAGCAGCTGACAGGCATAATTTATATGACATATATTCAATAGCAATAATGATTCTTTTACAAAACAAGTTTATCATATTACAAGTACTATCTCTCATGCTTTTGGAATTTTACTCCATTTTGCCCCCATATGTCAGAGACTTCATATCACTGTTCTAAAAGATCAGATTTTCTATCAGTTTCAACTTTCTGTTGATTCAAACATTCTGCTAATGGTAAGCAGATTGGTAGAATAATGAGGAGTTCAAATTATTGCTGTGATAGTAGGAAAAGGTGTAAGACTGATATGACAGCAATACCTTGGCAGTTTTGACTCTGAACGTAGAGCAGATGCATGAAACATGACCCACAGTAAATAATAACTGCTGTCACAACAGAGTAGAAATTCTCCAAAATCAGAGCTATGCTGAAGAGGGAGAAAATACCTTGACTTACAAAAAAGGAGGAGCCAAGTCCTACTGAATGCATAGATAGCATCCAGGATAAGAGAGGCTGTGAGGACACAAAGGAATTTCTAGTCAATTCTCAGCTTGAGGAACAATATCAGCAAACAATTCACCACATTTTTGTGAAAAAGTATTTCCCTGTCTCCCCAGAGAACGTGTGTGCATGTGTCTGACCAAGTCTCCACACCTTTACACAGTGGACAGTAATGATTCCTGGTTCCTGTTTCCAGACTTGTGATACAGAATACTCTTGTATGCTGATTAAAGGTGATCCAAACGAATAAGATGCACTGCAAGATAGCCTAGAAGATGTAGATAACATGTTTCCCAAAGAAATGGAAAGAAAAATTTTCAAATACTGCCATAGGAGTGACTGACAAACTTTTCAAGAAAGTAGTTTTACTATCAAATAAAAATACTTGAGAAGAGTTACAAGAAACCCACATAACAATAGTAGCTACAGGACAGGACAAAAAAATGTTAACTCCCAACCAAGAAATAATGTGTCATTCACACCATATGCTTGGCTTGCACTTAAGCATCCATATTGCCAAAAAAAAGGGGTTCTGTCTCTAGATACTTTTGTTGCTAGAAGGAAGATTTGTGAAAACATCTTCCAAAACAGAAGTACTAGAGAAGCAACAAAACCCCAAACGCAACAAAACCCCAGAAAAAAGCAAAACAAAACAACCCCTAAACACAAACAACCCCTAAACACAAACAACCCCTAAACACAAACAACCCCTAAACACAAACAACCCCAAGCCAACAAAAAACCAAAACAGAAAACCAAACAAAATACAAAACAAAACTGCAAACCAAAACACTACAAAACCAACCAAGCAAAAATGAACTGAGAAGGATTTATTCTCCAAAGAGAGGACTGAATCATTGCTGAAAGATTAGTTCCATTTATGAGGCGGTGAGGGAATGGAGGTAAGAATAAAATCCATGGAGCAGCAAACACAAGGTTAAGACAGTTCAAACAGCTCTGTTGTCCAAGGTCAAATTAATAGTTCCCAAGTCACTGTTCCTGTCAATCTGGGATAGCCACTGTCTAAATCTTCTCACAGTTACACTCGAAGTTCCTTTAAATCCCCACAATTTCCTTCCTCCAGGTAAAAAACATCTTTCAGATGTGAGAGACAGACCAAGTAATCTTTTATACCTAAATCTGGTGTTTGCCATAGTCATTCAATTGAGTGCACTTTTTCTTCTGCATGGTTTTTAAAAATGTCTCCTCTCTATATTTCTTGTATCATCTTTAAATATGGATTTCCACTTCAGAGGTTACTTACCTCAGTTTGGTAGGCTTTTATGCACTAACCACTGAAAAAGACTACAAAGTAGAAAAGAACTCTGCTAAGTCAGTTCACCGCGTGAGTAGTAACCAGCACTCTGAGTGTCAGATTCACTGGCTACCTATTTATTCTTGACAACCTGCTTGCTTTTGAAAACCAAAAGCTGGACTATTTATAAAAACCAATTAATTGTCTGCTAGAAAACCGTGTTGGTGTGCCAGCGTTATGCATAACCCTGTATACGTAAAGCCCTGTCTGGTTTGTTCCTAGATCTCTCAGTTCAGCATGTAGCTTCCACAGGGCTTACACCCCTCAAGAACATAGCATGAAGAAAAGATATCAGGTTTAGAGCACAGGTAGGACTACAGTGAGATTGAGGACTACCAACCAGGAGGTGGCAGGGCAGAAATGGGTGAAAGAGATGAGGAAATGGGACTGGAATGGAGACTGCTGGTGAATGGCACCATATGAATGCACAGGTATATCACAAATAACAAAAGGAAACTTGCAGGAGGAGTTGACAAAGACAGCCGGAGGAGTTGAGCACTGGCAGGACACACGGGGCAAACATTGCTTGAGCTCTTGCTCATCAGTGCAAGATACAATTTGTGTTGCCAAGCACTGAGGCTTTGCAGTGCCTTGAATTACTTGTGGTGATCTGCTTCTGTCACCACAAACCACACATGCAACACAGGAAGGGTTGCTCCCCGCCGGCACTGCAGCCCCCTGTCAGCACAGTGCCGATATTACAGTGGTGGACAGAACACAAACCTAACATCGCTTTACAACAGACACATCCTCACATGCCACTTGCTTCACAAATACCACCCTACTTACATTTCCTTGAAAAACAGCTTGTTAGCTGGTGACACTCCTGTCTTCCTTTGAAGAAACCTTTTTTGATGTATTTGAGAACTGAATCTGGCCTTTGCCCTTGTCTCAGGCTACTTTTTTCTTTACAAAATTTCAGTAACAACTTTACTAGGCCTATTCCATGTCATAAAATCTGCCTATATTCTTGTTGTCTGCTTCACAGCTTAGTTTCTGGATTAGACTCTCTAGAGAGCTAAACAAAAGTTTTCATCCCTCCCATTATCTGATAGAACTATTTACATTGCAGACTTATGCATGTTCAAGGAATCGATATTGGTATATTACTATTCTGAATGAAAACAGACATTTATAGCAGAGACAGACGTTCAGCAACTTGTCGGCAAAAAGATTCTAAGAAAGAAAAATGAAACTATTCTTCACTAATAAAGTAAAGAAATTACTTCATATGTCTCCTGAATAATGCACAGGAAAAAGAAAGGTATAAAACATCTCTATGAAAATAAATAACTTCCATAACTTTAAAGCCACTTTTCGAGAAAAACAAGAATATCAAGTTCTATCTTGCCCTTGTTCTAGAATCCCCTGGCACCAAAAAAATGGAATAAATGCATTACCTTGACAAAAATTTCTCCACGATATGCCATCATCAGCAGTAAAATGCCAGAATTTTAGTTGCAATGCTTTTATAATTTAAATTATGAAGAAATCTGAACCTCCGCTAGGCTGGTAAAAGAGATAAAGCTTGAAATATTTAATTCAACATTAAGTCAAAAATGAAGTCTGCCTTTAGGCTCATCACAGCACAGCACAAGGGCTAAAGGGTTGTCAAAAAATTGGCTTAGACAGAAATTGCACTAACAAAATCATTTTGTGTTTTCACTGGTTGTTATATCAAGTCTTTCAGACAAAGGAGCAGAGGGTAATTGCAAAAGTAGAAACAGCAGAAACCTCTTCCACTCAATGGACTACAGAAAAGATCCTGGCAGCAAAGATGATAAAATTTCACGTGGAGTAGTTGAATATAGCAAAAATCATGAGCTGAAGATAAAAATGCACCTTACGTGAGGTACTCCCAAGTAGTTTACTCCAAAGAGCAAGATTAGTTCCTCTGCATTCTGCAATATTAAGAAGTCCTTCTGCAAGTGATGCTCATCAAAAGAGAAAGCATCTTCAATTAACACAAAGATGCCTTGTTACTATAAAAATATCATGGTTTTACCCTCAGAAATAACAACGAAGTAGCCTTGTAGACACAGCTGTGTCAGGATTCTGTGAGTGTGCAAACTGGCCACAAAGAAATGCATATATTTAAAGTTTGCAAGGTGCTTGGTACAATGACAAACATAGTACAACTCCTTATTTTTACTCTGGAGAATAATGCACTCTTCTCCAGCAAATTTCCACTTATATCCAAATCATTACAATGAAAATTCTCTTCTCTCACACAGCAATGGATGGACTACATGATTTTAGGGAACTTCTCCAACTTAAATTATTTTATGATTCTATATCAATTTTTAATCAAAACTTCCTGATACTTCTATTCCATTGCTTCTAAAGAGATGAAAAGGGTTCTATTTTACCATTCCCTACACAATTATGTAATATATTCTAAAATCAATAGATGCTTTGAAAAGAGACACTACCATCTCACTCTGTTATCCCTGGAAGCCAGTTCTGTGTAGACAGAGTTTTATGTTAGCATTAAAGGGGGCAGGGAAAACTTGACTTAAATACCTCACTGCTAAATAAAAAAGAAAACTACTGTCTTCTGGAATATGAGCTCCTCTCCTTCTCAGGGGAGTTTTTAAGATTCCCACTAAATTAGATCAGTTGGTAACTGAGCTACTTGAATTAAGATATTATCATTCTGCCATCTTCCTGATTAATTCTGGTAAGATTTGACTTGCTTTATTTGAACAGCTGTAATTTTCTTTGCATACATTGCCTTTGAAAATCATTCAAGCACAGTTACCTATGAACAATTTAAGCCTCATCTCCAGACTATAATTTTAATTTTTATAATTTTAAAAAAATCTTACCTTTAATCTTTATGATTAATTTACTGTCAAGTTGAGTTTTATTATTCAAAAATACAATTTTTAGCTTTGATTAATTAGTACCTAAAGGCTGAATTGATACATTTATATTCCAAAGCCATTCTGAAAATAATTTCTTATCCAACAACAGTAAAACTGTTGCTATTACACTATCTAAAATCCATAGCCTGCCTCTTAGCTTTATGAAGTTTCTCTATTTCCAGTTTGTAACTTGCTCAACCTTTCTTAGTTCTTAGAGATGCAAATAGAACAAAAAGCTGAAAATGAGAAGTGAAATCACAATTTCATATGAAGGACTCCTTGCTGATGTTCATAAGTATCTACTGAGAAGTTACTGTGTTACCAGTGTAGATTCAACCAGTACACCACGTTCCCTTCTATGCTGAAGTAACCCGAAAACTAAAATCAGAACGGGATTAGAGCCATGTACAAGTGCAAGAAAAATCAAAGAAAGAAGAAAAGGCTTTTCGTACTAAGCTAGTTATTAATAAATATTAATAATTATTAATACATATTAATACAATTCTCCTCAATGGATGTCAGATGTAAGCAGGCTCTGTATTTATTTTAAAAGTCTATAGGCCACATGTCTTCTGTCTGGAGCCACATACCGGCACTAATTCAAACCTCTATCTATAAAGACAGTATTTCCCAGCTTTTCCTTGCATTTACACTCAGTTAAATGAATTCTTTTCAGACTAAATTTATTGCCAGTGGGAAGAAATGCTTCCTGTACTACTAGCAACTCTCCTGCTGCCCAGTTAAGCAGCAACAATAAATCATAACTCTACTCATAATTACTAAGCTTTAGCAGGGAAAGTTCATAGACAAGGTAAAATTTGGTGCTGCTGTGGCTTTCAGCTAAGCTGCTGCACTTTTCTATCAGTCCAAGATCTGTCCTTACTCAGTGAAAAAGCTAGAAGAACAAACAATAGCTCAGGATTGCCATAAACCAGCAAGTACTCCTTAAGACACAAAGCTTTATTTTAAACAGGCCTTCAAATTTCAGTACTAATGACCAGACTCTCGGCTTCTAAGGATTTGACTAACAGGGCTGCAAACAATGGAACAATCATCAGCTTTTGTGTTCCAGCACCTGCTCCATGTAGACCAGGTAACAAACAAAAGGTCTATTTCTTCACAAGTATGTTGGACAGGGGTCAATCAGAAGAAGACCATCCTAAATATCATCACCTGAGTTGCCAAACTAAAAACTTATTACAACTGTACACCTGTTTTGAACTCAAGAAAAGTAAAGTGATAATAAGTCTCTCATTTAATGACTTTAACTCAAGCTCTTTTTCATCATAAAAGGTGAAAATAACAAATGGGATTCCCTTTGGCTTCATGTGGAGTGCTGCAAGAAAAACCCTCCTTGGACATTTTGTAAATCTGCAACATGATCAGTCCTGTACTGTCCTGTAAATTAGGAGTAATTAAGCAGTTACACTGATACTGGAGGCTGACGTGTCACTGAGGCTGTAACTCAGTGCCTGCTATCATGCAGCCATTATTTAGTAGTTACAGATTCAGGCAGAGAATATTATACCAGTGACTCACATCCTGAAGATTTATGCCTAATCACAAGGATCATACAGTTGTTTAAATAAAGACTACACTCATCACAAAATATCCACTTGCGTGCAAGAAGGTGTAATAATTCATTTAGCAATAACAATTTTGTCCTTTTTTCCTCTCCCCAGAAAAATTTGCATTCAAACACTCCATTACATCTTGAACTGGAATGGACAGCTGTTCTTCATGCACAACAGAAGTATGTTATTTTAACTGTATGGCTAAGCTTTCAGCCCTCTTTCCAGCCTTCATAAAAGAAAAGCACCTTGATAGACAGGCATAAAACTTTTCCTGAACACAATGTCACTCAAACTACCTAAAAGGAAAAAATGTATGCATGCAATATCAATAACCATGAGAAGGAAAGGAAATTTAACATTTCTTGAGACAGAAGAAACAAAGAAAAAAGTTCCTTAAGCATTGTCCCTCGCCCCACTCCCCAAACCCGAGTTCAGGGACTTCTAACCCCAATGACAAAAAAATGCATGTTTCCCTTGCTGTCTTCAAAACAGTTCAAGCGCATTCTTTCAAGTTCTAATGCTGGGAAAATATATGTGCTAAAGCTTTTTCTTCAAAAGTAAAGAAGAAATAATGGACAAATAGATTCAGAAAGACAGCAGAGAACCAGCTGGCTATAATCTGCGTCCTTGCACATGATGCCATGCTGGTGCATTTAGTTAAAGATTTAGATCAAGGCCATCTTGATCCAGAAGAAAGGCAAAATTCCTACCACAGAATGCTCAGGCGTGAGGAATTGTAGCATTTCTTTCATTTGAATTTTATTTTCTTCTAAATCACCTGTCTTTTATAAATGTTCTGCCTTAAACTGTCAGCATTACATTACAGCAATAATAAAGTGACTTATTGCTGGTCTGTTATCCTTGAAGTTCCAAAATGTCAAGAAGGGCTGAAAAATGGATTTTATGACATCCATTTCCCTTCTGTGAGAACAGCTCAGATTTCTCTGATTTATTGATTCTTTTTTCCAACAACCCAATCATCATCTAAATTATCTGTTCATAAATCAGTTCATGACTGTTTCACATTACTATCCACATACGAGGAAAAAGTCTATTAAGAAATAATACCAAAACTCATTTAAAATGTGTATTGCACAAGCCACAAATCTGCTTAGCTGAAGAAAAGTAGAAACTAAGTAAGACTAGAATAAATTAAAGAAAAAAACAAACCAGGAATTAATTGATATATGCAAAACCCAGAAAAACAGATTTTAACTCTACATCAAAATGACAAATCTGAATTATTTCTATGTTGATAAAACTTTAACTACTGAATCTTAGGTATTCGAATGGCAACTCAATAAAACATAACTTCAACCATAGCTTGTTGCTGTTGAGATTGAGCTCTTCATTCTACACAGCAGCATAAGGAACACCACACAGCTTGAGCTTGCAAGGGTTTTTCCAGGTGGCTAATGACGATTTGTCAACCTTTTTGATAAGTAACCTTTCACAGGTTGCATGTAATGCATTTGAGAAAAATTGAGATTACTAAGGTTCACAGGGTTTCAAAACCTAGAGCTATAGGAGCAACAGGTCTAGACTAAAACAACTTTTTTTGTTTCAGTTTTCATGCATGCATTCATCTTAAAAATTTTCCAAATGTTCATTACATAGCTCAAAGAAATCCCTCCTTACTCTCATAAAGCGTTTCACAGCTTCACTTGTGACAACTATTACTTTGTTAGCTTTGCATATAACAGCAAGGTTCCCTGCATGATCATATTTTCCAGGATTTTATTTGCTTTGTTACCCAGATGGACCTTTTCAATAGTAGAACATTACAGTTTTCATTACTCTGGTACTGTTAATTGAATTATTGAAACCCCAGGCATTCCACAAAGCCAGGCTCCGTTTTCACCACCCTATTCTATCAATCTTTTTTATAATCTCTCCTATCTGGATTACTTTTTCCATTTTGCCATTTCCTCTGTCATCTTACTTTACCCTCACATCATTGTAATTTCTCACCCTATCATCAGTACTGGAAATACCACTGTCATTTATAAACATTACAGGAATAAAAATTAGTCCTCAGTCTCCCACTGAGACTGCTGCTTATTCTCCATTGCTATTACCTTACGATATTTCAAAAAACTCTTACGATAACAGCCATGATTAGGCCTTCCCATAGAAACAAGTTGTCTAGCACTTTATCACAACTTTACACTTTATACCCAACTGACATGGATAATTAGCTCATCATGCAAGGAAATATGGTCAGCAGTGTTCAACGGAAGTAAATGCCAAGAAAG
The DNA here is from genome assembly GCA_013400495.1 of Nicator chloris. Lineage (NCBI taxonomy): Eukaryota > Metazoa > Chordata > Aves > Passeriformes > Pycnonotidae > Nicator > Nicator chloris. The sequence continues at coordinate 29,868 of WAAE01015051.1, forward strand.
CAATCCTGAGCTGTCATCACAAACCATGAAACCTGACATTATACATTATGCTTTTAACTTTTCTAGTGCAGAATCTTTTTGTATACTATAACCATATTCCTACATTAATGAATTTCTGCACTAATTGTCAGATTGCAGTATCATGCTGTTTGCATCTTAAAACTAAAGTTCATACAGAGACACGTCTCAAAGGAATATTAAGTTTGCTGATGACACTAAATTGGGAGGAGCTGGTGACTGTCTCAAGGGAGGAGAGGCCCTGAAGAGAGACCTTGACAAATTAGAGAGATGGACAATCAGCAAGTGTATGAAGTGTAAAAAGGGCAAATGTCAGATTCTGCACCTGGGACAGGGCAACCCTGGTGGTGTGTATAGACTGAGGAATGAGAGGTTGGAGAGCAGTGCCGCAGAAAGGGACCTGGCAGTCCAGGTTGATGGAACACTGAACAAGAGTCATTGTGCCCTGGCAGCCACGAGGGCCAAGCATGTCCTGGGATCAGGCACAGCTTCCACGGCTAGGCAAGGGAGGGGATTGCCTCAGTCTGCTCTGCACTGGAGGAGCATCACCTCGAGCACTGTGTGCAGCGCAAAAAAAGATACTAAACTATTAGAGAGCCTACAAAGAAGGGCCTCAAGAAGGGTGAAGGGTCTGGAGGGGAAGCTATATGAGGAGCAGCTGAGGTCACTTGGCTTGTTCAGCCTGGAGGAGACTGAGGGGAAACAGAGGGGCAGATGCTGATTGAACTCTTCAATCTTGTGACCAGTGACAGCATCTGAGGGAATGGCCTCAAGCTGTCTAAGGGAGTTTTAGGTCACATATCAGGAAAAGGTCCTTCACCGAGAGGATGGCTGGGTACAGGAACAGGCTCCCCAGGGAAGAAGGCACAGCACAGCCTGTCCAAGTTCAAGATACATTTCAACAATGCTCTCAAGCACATGGTGTGACTCTTGGGGTGTCCTGTGCAGGGTCAGGAGTGGGACTCAATGATCCTCATGGGTCCCTTCCAACGCTGCATATTCTATGTTTCTGTGATGAGTTGCACTGGAGTCATTGTCCACTTTCTTTTCCATTCGTTATGTTCATGTTAATTTTATATGCAAAAACTATGCCTTTTCTGTAAGAAAAAAATCAATTGAAGAGAATGGCCTCTCCAACAAGTTAATATGCAATTAGCCCAAACACAGCCAATGTCTCTGCTAAAAGGTTGTAGTAATATACGTCAGATATTGCTTCACTGCGTTTCATGAGAACATTGCCTTTCATTAAAACATGACTTCCATTGAGGTATTTACTTACACTCAATATGTGGAAATAAACATAGGCCAAGCTGCTAGAACTTGTCATTGACAGAATGATTGCTACAATCATTAGTTTAGTTCACAGACCCTATAGCTTCAGGCTAGAAGTTTCTCCTCATTTCATCTCTGTGTTCATAACTCAGTAACCCTACACTGCCACAGGAAAGATTAGTTTACACTACATGAACAAAATTTGTAGCAAGTAAGTTCATTACCATAGCTTCACACCAGAATTAGAAAATTTTCTTGCAACATTTCCCACAAAATAATATTCCATAATGCAGAAGAGAAGTGTTCTTTGCCTTTAGTTACTAGTTCATGGTGTTAAATTGCTACCTGCTTTTTCTCCTGGCCTGTCCACAAAGCCTAAAATACAGACAGAAAAGAAAATATTCCTCTTCCCTCAAACAAAGTCACACAATGCACCTGTCAGCATTCAGAGCACTGCTATACAGCTACTGTGCTGCAGCAGACAACCAGGAGTCAGAAGCCTTTCTGGTAACCATTTGGACAGTCTTTGAGCTACATGAACATGTTGGCAATCCAGAAATTGATGCATTTGTGCTTTCCCTCTATACGCAGCTTTACATGTAGTGACCTCAATTACCCGTTCCAGGGAATGCAGGCTAAGACCACTGCAATGAATCTATTGTCTGTCAGGTATTTTTTCACTCTGGCAAGCAACTGACAATAGTTCGCATAAATCCAGGTTTATTGTACAAAGTATGTTGGCCACTGAAGGAAAACCTCAACTGCAACTGAAGTTTCTCCTATACTTTTGAGTTGGACTCTTGACTACTCATCTTCAATTGCCACTTCATATCATGGTTGGTTTTCAACAGTTTTTCTCCTACTGTTTTGTGAGGAACATCTAGAGAGTTGGAACCACTAAGTGCTGAAGAAGCAGCAAGCCTAAGGCCAGACCCTGTGCTTTGTGTGTAGGATGATATGAACAATCTTCAGCAACAGAATTTGAAAAGTGATCACCAGCCTACTACACAAAGGTGGGGATAGACAGGGTTTCATTCCAAGAAATAGGGCTTGTGGAAAACAATCTATCCTTTTATCTTGCCAACAAATAGTCAAGAGGTTAAAGGGAAGTGGCAAAAAAATAATTAATTCTTCTTTTGCTTAATCTCTCTCAGCTTCTGTATATTCTTCATGAAGAACTTGGATCTACTCCAGGTTAAACGAGACCAAAGGCACATGAAGTGAATACAAATCAGATAATTTCACTCAGAACTAACCAAAGCAAGCGACAAACAAAGAGCCTTAGAAGTTCTGATCATTACCTAACAAACACTTAGCTTCAGGTTTCAATAATTTAGTTGACTCGGTATCACAGCAGGCTGTGATGGACCCAGAAGCTAATGGGACTTGAGAAAGAAAAGTTAATCCATTGGCTAGGTGGGACACAAGTCCAAGTTTTAGACTTCTTACGACTTCTTTTTTGCCTTTGAACAAGTAATTTAAGATTTTACACAGCATTCACTGTAATATTTAAAAGGAAAAATTTCAACAGGAACATGAAATGCTTCAGAGGACTAAAGAAAGCTGAGGCTTCTCAGCCAGCGTCCAAAATGACAGCATTTTACCTGCTATCTGTGAACAGAGGAGCACTGAATTTGTCTACTGTGTAACTCAAATGTCAACTCAAGGTTTTTCCAGTTCCACATGGTTTTGGTGCAATCTGTTTAGAGTATTGTTACTCTTATTTTTTGGTTAGGTATGAGAAATCAGTGGCTGAGAAATAAAAGACACTGAATCTTATTCTGTGTTCCCCAACTGTACTAAGAAAGACCCTCATCCATAATTATTATAGGGAATATATATATGCCCTGTACATTTTTATTCAAGAAACTATTTCTTAAGAAAAAAAGGCAACGAAAACATTTCAGGGAAGAAGAGACACAACAGGTGCTACATATAAAATCATGAAGTTTTCCCTTCAAAGACCTAAAATTCTATATTCATATATATGGAGTTTGGGAAATGATAGCATTCAACAGAAGACATAAATTTAGGCAATGACCTCTTCAAATAAATGTTACAGATGTAATATTGCTGCAGCTATTTGGAGGAATAGCCATCCAAAGACCAAAGTGTGCCTTTAGGACTCAGATCTTGTTACAATTCCCTCTTTAGTCAAAGGTTCTCTGTAAACAGACACATAAAATTATTTAGAGAATCAAAATTAATGGAATAAAGATATTTAAAAGCATCTCTGCTTAGATGACAGACAGTGCTGAAAAAATGAGGCACTGAAGTTTTCTCCTACTTCACCAGTGCTGGGAGGGAATACATATATCAGGGAGTGAAAAGTGTTCATATCATTGTGAATGCATTATTTTTACATATAATGATAGGAATAGGCATTACATATAATTTGGAGTCTTATACATATTCCAATGCAGAGGAAATAGCAATTAGAGCCTTACTGTGAAACACTGTAAACAGACAAATCACAATATGGTTCTCTATTAAAGAATTCACAGTGCCAGATGATGATCTTGCCATTATTTATGCACAGTCATAACTCTAACAACATAAGTAGTCCATTGACTGATTCATGACTCCAGCAAGTGTTCCTGCAATCAAACCCAAACTATTTTATGACAGGCAACAAGTAGATTACCAACCAGACCGGGAAAAATAATTTCTAAATCATTTCTGAGCTGAAGCACATGAATAAAACCCCCTTTAAAACATTTTCATTTTGATTTCCCAAGAGACTACAAAGTATCTTTGCACCCAGGTTTCAATTCAACAGGATTCTAGTAACTAGCAGTGTCCCAAATGCAATCATGGAACTCTCAAACATAGAAGCTGATTATCCAAAATAGTGCTAATTGTGACTCTTATGCTATGCTAGTCAAAAAGAGTTCCTAATTAATTTGTATTGCCTTATCTGCACAGCAGCAATGAAGGAAGATGCCATGCTGCACCAATGAGTATGAAAGAAGAACTATAGCACCCCCAACTACTCATCCACAGACAAGCTCTGCTCTTCAGGACCACAATGCTTCATGAGGACTTGTCTGCTGACACTTTGTTGATACCAATATAATCTTTATGCTCCCTAACTGATGTTCAGATGTCAAAGCCTAACAAATCTCGTAATGAGGAAAGAAGCTAGGCATTTCAGTAATCACACTCTTTATTGCTCTATTTATAGTCATCAAAATGATGCAATCCCTAATTTTCAAAGCAAGCTTTTTCAGTAAGACCATTCTAAAACTAACATATGTTCACATCATATAAACTACTGTCAGTCATTTTTCATAAAATTTTAAATGCGTAGATGTTTCAGCACTTGTCACAGGGAACTGTATTAGTGTATTGGTTCTGTGTCTGACAATGCTTCAGAGACGACTCAGGAAAATCTCTAACACAGTTATCTAGTAGCATCCATGTACAGATGCTTACTTCAGGTTAGTTTATGTCACCAAGCACAAGGTTTTGAATTTAAGCCAATTCAACTGGTCTTCCCACAGCTTTTTATCACCAACCCCATATGCCTCACTTTCTCTACCTTTTCAAAATGCAGTTTACACAAAGTCCTAACTCAGCCTATCACATTGAGGCATTTCCTTGCTTTCCTTCCTTTCAAGTCAGCATTTAATTCTAATTAATTCAAAATACATCCTTTATTTTTTGTTCCAGTGAACACAACAGAACTACCCTAAAAATAAGACTTCCAGACTGCCATCTTGAAGTGTGATACTTTTGAAATACAAGGTTACTCAACTTCTGTTGGAAGATGAACCCAGCTTGTGTATATGATGACCCATTGAAGATGCTTTCATTTATATTTTTCAAACTGCTGCTGGGTGTTGTGCAGACCATTATTCTGCTGTTTTTATAGTATTTACTTCCCAAATGACCTATTCTCAATTAAAAAAAAAGTTACTGAAATATAAGGAACCAGGGATGGAGAATCATCATACATCTGAATATACTACTTTAAGGGTGCATTTTTGTGAAAAATAAGAGACTAATGAAATGTAAACAGCTTACTTCAGAGTTGTTAAATGCCTTGACCACACAAACACACCAGGCCTTCCTTTTTCTATGTTATCCCTCTCCCTGTTGGGCAATTTTAATCTACAGACAGCTACAGAACCACATGGATGTGCAGTGTGGTCACTGCAGTGGCTGCACAGGTCATTAGAGAGGACACCAGAGCTGTGACTTCAGGACTCTCAGATGATTCAGGACAAACCTCCCTGGAGTTCATTCTCATGGCTTCTGCTGCACCATGAGCTACAGCTCAGTGAACCCAGTTTCTGCTTTACTGGGACACAAATTAAGCACAATTCTGTGCTTACCCCAACCTTGCTGGGACAAACATGTTTGTTCTGTTATCCATCTCAAACACACTGCTGAGGAATCTGTGGGGCTGTTAAACACAGGGCTGAGATCTTTGAGTGCTCGTGGCTAAGTCAAGGAAAATATTGCTGTATGCAGAGCACAAAATTTTAGGGCACTCAGTCGAGGGAATATAGTTAGGAACTGAGCTCTGCATCTCTGAAAGAAAGTTAGAGTGTGGAAAACCCTGCAGCTGACTTAGGATCTGTTGATAAAAGACTAGAAAGTCATAGAGAGATCATTCACTTTTCAATCTGAAGTTAAAAAAAAATCTTTGTGTATTTAAGTAGCAACAACTTAAGTGTTGCTATGTTTTAATACGTTAAAATAATTACACACAAAAGCATCAAATGTATAGTCTCTTGATAAGACAGCAAGTTTACGATACCAAAAATATGCACAGTAGTTTTTCCAAAGAATGTTCTTGAAAACATTAGGAATTAAATATGTTTACAGATGAAAAGGGTCAGAAAGCAAAACAGAGCAGAAAGATTATAAAAGACTAGCAAAATAAAGTTCAACCAAGTACAGCTAATAGAACCTCATTATTTATTTCACAATTTTTATCAGATTTTTGAGCTTTCCAGCAGGGAAACAGAAACCACTATCAGATCTGGATGTTTCAGAGAGCTCCTTGTTCAGTTCAGAACGGATTTCTGCCACTTGTAATTATTCCATCCAAAAATCTCAGTAACATTTACATTTTCTGGAAATTCTGAGTTCTTAATATGCTTCTCCCTCTTCCAGGCAGGCAGAAAATCATGAGCTTCAGTCATCAGTTACATGTAATGATCTTGCTGCATTTAAAATTTACTCCTTGCAACTAACTCTAATAAACCTTGCCATCCAGTAAGATCAAACTACAGTCAGCTCCAATTTCTGTCTGCTATTCAACCTCCCCTAGCGTGAACATCCAGAAACATTTAAAATTCTACCCTTGCGCACTAACCAAGTGAGAAATAGATTATACAAGGCCACAAAAACTGCAACTGAAAAGTAATTCAGTACTAACATTGCCAAATAATAACTTACAAAGACGAACACAAAACTTCCACCTTGTTTTATCCATGGACAAATACAAATAAACACACCAAAAATACACTATTTTAGCTGCCTGCTGGTACATCACAGTCAATAATATACCACTATGCACAATATTCAACACGTAGTCTGGAGCAACCAATGCCAAGCTCCACCCAAGTACCTGGCATAATCCAACTGCTGTGTTGATCAAGCTGAACTGAGACTTTAAAACATGAGAGAAAAGCCTATTTGTTTTAAACACTTTGTTTTCTTTGCATATTTATTAAATCCAAGATGTGTTAAGTAGTCATTCAAACTTGGAAATGAAATATGCAAGAAAACCTGAGCAGCAGAGTAGGTGAACTCTGCTTTGACATGCCCCTGTCTTAGGAGGCATCTTGCTGAGGAATATAGGTTGCTTTTATTTAGCTGAAAACTTGATACATCTGGTAAATAGGTGATGCAATGCCCATTTCTTACATAAAGTAAAACTAAACTGAAAAAATCAGAGGCCAAATTTGTGTATTAGCTTTATGCTCATGCTTCAAAGCATAATAAAACCTGAAGCTGACAGTGCTTACCTGACATATTGTTAATGTATCCAGGGGAGCACAGAAAAATACATTATTATACTGAGTTTTCAAAATGTGTTAAATACCTGCCCACTCTGAATAACTTCACTTCATGTGGCATTGTAGCTGCTGGAAAACAGTGTTCTGCTCTCCTCTCCCTCAGTACTGCAAGGGACTTCACAAAGACAACATGAAGGAAAAGACTACTAACCTTTCATGAGTCTAGGTCAAAGCTTACTAAACTTTCACAATCTTTTACTACAAACTCCACAGTGTTATCTTTAGAAAGCCAAGAAATACCAATAAAGCCATTTTCCCAAGTCATTAACAGTCAAACACAACAGCAATGTGAAAGAAAATAGTAAATCAGACTCTGTGGCTAAGAAGAAACACCCGAGTTTAACATCACTTCAGCACAACTACTGACACCTCTTATCCTTTGTTTTCAGCGGCATGCAACATTTTAAAGAACCAGAACCTGAGCCAAGGATAATGACAAAATGCTGTCACACCAATCACATTTTGGCAGGAGGTCTTCACGCCTTTTCTTATCAACTTAGCCCAAATCCTTGGCACCCTTCCTTCCAGGCTCTTTTATATTACACTTTTCAGCTTGTCCACTATTATTGTAAAGAATCATCACAGCTACAAGCTCCAGTTGAAGGTCTCATTGAGATCTAGCTGATTTACACCACCACTGGACATGAACTCATTAATAGCAGGGATGAGAAAGCAAGTCCTATGTAATCACCTGTACTAACTGTATCTTTCAATACTTCCATGTTCCAAGGCAAGATGACACCACTAGTATGACTTAGTAACACTTTTACCTTGTGTGGAGTCCAAAACCACACAGCTATGAAAAAAGTAGCAAAGCAACTTTTTTGTAAGCTACATGCATAGAGAAGAAAGTACTAATAAATTTAAAAGGCTCTAGTCTACAGAAAAAAAAAAAAACCACAGAAAAACCACCCAAACTGTTATGTCTTTATGTGTTCTTTTGATAAAGTGCATTTCTAAATTTGAAGATTTGATCAAATTGCCTGCCAGCTTCACACTAGATTATTTGGCAAGTACAGAGCCTGAAAGCTGACAGCAGATAAAAAAATCAGCATTATTTTCTATTTTACTGCACTTGTGAGTAAACTCAGTTTGTATCTTCCTTGCCTGCAAACTACCAAAACCCATAAAGCCTCTTCAGGAGACTCATCCTGGGAAACAAAACATTCTTTTTCAGAGTAGCAGAGTACTTTGGTGGTGGGGCAGGGAAGAAAGTGGATGATAGGTGTGTTATTTTGAAGTTTTTATTCCTACCTAAGTTCTAGTCAAAACTAGGTTCCAATTTGCTAGCAATTAGGAAATGGATGCCATCTTTTCCTTTCCTTTCCTCCTCCTCAAGACTCTATGTGGCTAGTTTTCTTCAAGCTTCCAAGTCCTCAGCTGAGTGGCTATGCTATGCCAAGTAAACTGCACATACACATTTTATGCGACTTTCAAAAGCAGTGAGGTGACTGACCTATCTTCACTATTCTACAGGAAAAAATGAAATAAAATGTATAGTGTATAATGGCTGACAAGTAAAATTTCCCTACAGCATTTCTATCTCAACACAAGAAACATGAAAACAATGACCAAGGATTGACCACAACTCCTGGTAACATAGGAAATACGTTACCACAGGCATTATTTGGATAGGTAAAATAGCAACAAAGTATTGCTTACATTTTTCCCTCATCTGTCCTTTCGAAGAATAAGCAGTTTCAGCAAAAAGGCTGGTTTATTTATGAAAGAGAAGAAAGGAGTAAAAGCTACACAAACAATATGGGGCAGTCACTGGAGAACAA
>WAAE01015054.1:0-34121 GCA_013400495.1 Nicator chloris
TATATACTAATTAATTATTATTCATAGATTTTGGTTCTGAAGTTGACTCCTATAATGATATTGCATACTGCAATAAGCATGTAGCATAAAACTGGGGAAAAAAGCCATTAGTTAAAGAACATTATATATTCTACTGTTAAGAGATTAATGCTTGGTCACATTCTGGATTTACTGTTGCAGTATATATTTTTAAGGAGAGATTGAATTTATCACTGTTATCACATGACGCAGATTAAAAAAATTAAAGCATTTAAAGTCCTTTATTGCTTTTAAAGGTGGGGAAAAGGGTTTATGTGAAAAATTTTAAATTCTGTTGGCTGCCTAAGGCAAACTTTCTCATATGGCTCGTGAAATTACATCTTCTATTTTTCACAGGTAGTTCAACGCACAGGACAACTTACATCATCATGGGATCTGGCATTGGATAAGTTGAAATCATACTGGAAAAAACAGTCTCCTCTTGCTAACAACAGTTGCAAGAATATCCTTCATCAGTGAGAACATTTAGAGACAACATAATCCTCTTTGAAGGAAAATTCAGTGTGTTTTGGAAAATTCTTCATTTCACCGCTTCACAACACCCAGAAAGGAAAAATCCCTTCAAACTTGACAGAGCACTTCAGTAGGAAGTTTGATGTTGTAAACTAATTGTTAAAGTTTACATATGGACACATCAGGGCTCCAAATCCTTAGATGTGAACATTGGTTTTTCTTGCTGTCACAGTTTTATGTTTAAGACTCATTGGTGTGATAGGCTGCAGCCAAAATGCTGCTAGTTATGCCTGCTTTCTCTTTGAAGAACATGGAGTCTAGCTGCATGAAACAAGACCTAATGACATTCTTCTTTGGCTAGTGGTGACAGATTGGTGCAAGTAGACTTTATTGGACTGTTTCTGCAGCAGTTGTTGTAAAAATAGAAAATAGATTCATAGACTTAGAGTCACTGAGGTTGGAAAAGAACTCTAGAAATCCTCTGGTCCAGTTTACTTTCTCTATTCAGGAAGTGTCAGCTAGAGCAGATTGCTCAGGACTCTGTCTGTTCAGGTTTCAGCTCTTAAATTAAACAGTTATTTTCATTTTTGAGGTATCAGATTGTCACAGGAAACTGCATTTTTTTTCTGGGAATAAGCAAAACAAAACACACCACAAAAAAAAACCCAGCACCAATGTGCTTAAAGATTTTGACATCTTTGCTGATTTTCTTTTCATATTTGAGTGAATCCTGAGCAGTGTCATCGATTTCCACCTACACAGGTCTCATTGTTTGACCTATAAATCAAAATTTAATAGGAAAAAAGCTGTGTAACAGTATTTTAATTTCAGTTTTATGCTTTTGTGGTAGGTTGATCCTAGCTGGATGTCAGGTGCCCACCAAAGCCTCTCTGTCTCCCCTCCTTAACTAGAGAGGGGGAGGAAAATGTAACAAAAGGCTTGTGGATTGACACACAACAGGAGGAGATCACTCATCAGTTACCATCAAAAGCAAAAAGGCTTGACTTCAGCAAAAAACTAGGGGTCCTTTGACAAAAAACACAGAGGAAATATTCAGTGCCTTTGTTATATATTATATCTCTCCACTTAAGTAATTTTCTACTCTGAGCATCACAAAAATTTCTGGTCACTCTCCTGCTGCATGCAGTTCAATACTTGCAAAGAAAGCACACATTTTGTAGTGTGAGTCCTGAGAGTCTGTCTGCACAGGGTGAAGTGTTAGAGGGAGAGAGTTTAGCAAAACACAGAATCCCATATGCAGCTCTGCTGTGGGTAATGCATTGCCTCTGGCAGCAGTCAGGCTTTTTTAGAGTAGCTCAATAAGTAACACTTTCAGAGAAGATCACTCCTAATTTATATATGCGCTCATAACAACAGGTATTCTGTTTCAACCATCTCTGCATCTGTAGGCAATGAAATTACATTTTTTTTCCAAAGATACTTTTAACACAAGACAAACGACCTAATTCAGAACCATGTCCTCTTTGTACTTGTCTAAGCATCTTAATATGCATTAAGGCTTACTCCAGAAACCATTGATGGTTAGCTCATTCATTATATTGATTGACAGTAAAACATCAAAAAAGCATTTATCTGTGACCACTTTGTCAAGAGAAGTACTGTCTGAATGCTGTTGTCTCTGTGTATTTTGGCATTTTGGCACAACATCTAAATCACTAACAAACAAAATGCCATTCTAACGATCACAGTAATATTGGTTCTGACAAAACATTTAAAAACAAGCAGTGGATCAGAGAGCCCCAGCTCAAGGAGAGCATTGGATCAAGTTTTATCTGCAGAACTTTTCTTTCTCTTTTTGCCTTTCTCTTCCCACCTATAGTCTCCATCCCCTATGTGTCCCTTCCTCTCCCCCCCTCCCCTCCTTCTCTCTGATATTTCTTTTTATTTCAAAACTTTTAGAGAATCAAGGACAGAATTAACTTTTCTTTTTAAATTTGTTGAATATTTATGAATCTAGAAGACTTTCAGTGCTTCATTTTTGTATAAGATTTTTGTTTTAATTTGTTTTTCCAGGAGGAACTATAATTAGCCAGGAGTTGTACTCAGAATTGTAGGATTTCAGGTGGAGTGAAGCAGATGATGTAATACAGGATGAGTAGAACTGAAGTGAAACCAGTTTAAAAAGCAAGCTTGTCAACATGAGGGCTTACAAAATCATTTGTGAAGGTATTCAGTTAATAAGATAGAGCAATCTGTTTCTTCACTGGTTTAAAAAAATGATACAAAGCAGCTTCCAGAAGATAATTTCCATTTCTGAAATCTAGAATTGCTCAGCTTCACTATTCATCAGGAAAAAACATCATGGCATTATCTATGAAAGCTCTAGCAGCCAGATGAAGACAGTCCTTTGCATTAGACAATTAAAATTGTATTTGATAACTTAAGTCAAGGTTGCATAAATTTGCAAACAATAAGTGGATTTTATGGAACTGTAGAATCACAGAAATTACCTCTATATATCGACTGATCTGGACTATGATGATCACTTTATTAAATCTACAGCACATCTGGGTGCACAGTCTGAAGTTATCTTTACGTTTCCCTTCATGTTAAGAATGATACTTGTCATGAATATCACAGGTCTCACAGGACTCCATGACTGGCTTTGAACCATTTTTCAGTATAAGTAAATCTTTCTCATAGAGTTTGATGTGATAATTCTGTGACAATTCAAGAAAGAATTAGCAGCCAACAACCCAGAGAAGTACAGTGTTGATGTAGATCAATATATATTATTTGCTTCTACTTGTAAGCCAAATTTTAGAAGGCTTTATGTGCAGGTTCTGGATTTATCTGCATACACTGTTGTTTCATGCTTGCTCATTTAAAAAAAAAAAAAAAAAAGCATTTGGGTGAAAAGAACATTTGATTTGCACTCAGCCTTGGGGAAGGAAATATTCAAAAATAAAAGAGCAAGTCTTCTGCAAATGCAATTTTGTACACGAGATTGTAATTTCAAAAGTTGCCAATGAGAGTCATCAAGCCCTTCAGATGAAAGTCGAATTTAATAATAGGCCATAGTTTAAATGATTCTTAATGCACTCATTTCCTAAACGGGAAGATAATCTTTTTTTGGAGGCACTTGTGGATTATTTTTGGAGCCATTTTTTCTGACTTTGTAATTCTTTTGCACAGACGTTTAAAATTCTGCCATGCTGAGACACAAAACAGTCCGAAAAGAATACCCCAGATGAGAACTTTGAAAAACAGGAGATAAAAAACAAAGCTCTGCTACAGCGATATAATTCCATGTTTCCATCCTTGGTTTCTATCTTCCAAAGCTTTTCTTATCCGTGTGTAGTTATTTTTCTATGTATATATACTTATGTATGTTTATCTTTCAAAATAAATTCTCTCTCTCTCGGCATTCTTCATAAACAATATATGAACTGAATGCAAGTTAATGTCAAATTGAAGTTTGGGATACTTTAAGCCTCTCATAACTATTTCCATTTAGAATGTTGTCACTCACATCCAGACCAGCTTGACTTCTGAAGTCCCCAGTGGAGGTACACTCCACTTCATTTGTAGTTCCTACTACACAGTGGTGGAAACAGAAAATGACTTGGTGGCTTGGCATCATGCAGGGCTAGCCCAGCTCAGAACAGGCATGAGTCCGCCTCAGTGGGATGCATTCAAACCACAGGGAGTCAAAAACAAGTGCCCATCCCAAAAAACAGCACAAAATTGACAAGATGGCACTGAATTGATGATTTCCACTACCAATGAACAGACTTGGGAGGGTGAGCATATCACCTCAAATTGCCTGCTAATATGGTGTACTACAGTTTGGTGGGTTTTGTCAGCTAAGAATCAGACAAGATTTGTAGCCCACTTGGTCTGCTGCTTAGTTGCTGATGTTTGTTGAGGAAAAAAAATTGATTTTTCTTCTGTTATTTTGTACAAAGAAACCAGAAGTTTGAGTGGGGAACAAGATGAAAATTTTTCAAGAGTCATTATTTTAGAAGCCTCTGTTGGCAGCTAAAATTGTAAATATATTATCTGTTTTTTACAATGTCATTAGATCTTTGTAGTTGTAACAAAAGCTTTAAATGAATAAAAGATCAGAGTTAAAGCACTTGATGTGGCATAAAGCAACATAAGTCTGCTGGATATCTCTCCCTGAAATACCAGTGAGTAGCTATAATTCTTCATACACACTGAAAACTTACCTGGACATGCTTTATGCAGAAGAATGTACAATTAAACACTTCCTGGGCTAAATGCTGTATAGAACACTCTTCATCTGTATCCGGATGTTAGTTAAGGGCAACATGGTTAAAAAAGAGGAGAGAGGTAAACCATATCACGTCAGCCAAATATTTCTTCTGTTCACTGAATTTCTTCTGTTCACTGAGGTTTGTTTTAGGTAACAGCTCAATTGCTTCTCCAGACAATAGGTAGCTATAAAGCAAAGGACAGTAAAACTTGGTAGTGAAGCTCCAGTAGCTCTGATTCCTTGCCTCCAACAATGAATTCAGGTCATATCTTCAGTTAATGTGATTTCATGTAGTTCTACTGCATAATTCTGTTTAAATCTTGTTACTTGCAACTAACATTTTTCATAAGTCTTACCTGTAAACAGTATATGGTTCCATAGCACCTGACAAGCAAGCCTGTCCTGGCAAAAAATGGATTCAAGTGAAGTCAAAGTCCTGTGATACATATTATAGCCTGAAGAAATGCTACTGGGATGTAAAACTCTTGGATGACAGCCTTCTACCTCCCAACTACAGGGAAAGCACAAGTTTAAAGCTTATTGCTCTAAGCTTGGGACTCAAAACCTATCCAAAGAATTTATTGAAGTTACAGAATGTAATTTAGAAGAAACCTTTGAAATATCTAAGACAGGGACCAAAAGTTGATTTTAGATAGAGACCACATAATAAACATACAGCTATAATGATCTTGTATTAGAGATATGCCATCTCTTCTGCTTTTAACTAAAATTGAAGACACAGTATTGTCAGGATGGTCAAGAGAATTTTTCATTGCAAGATATTAAAGTTTTATAAATTCCATCACTCAGAGAAATACTTGGAGAAAATGCAAAATTTACCACTGAATTGTTCCATTAATAATTGCTTTCATTTTGGTAACCTCTTACTAGAATTTCACTAGCAGTAAAATAAGAAACCTGACAATTAATCATACATCAGTCAATCAAATAAAAGTAAACCTTCAACTTCAGAGTTGTCTGTAAGTAGAAAATACAATTGACATTGACTTCTGTACCTCTGTATATTCCTTAGGTTTCATTAATTTTAATTATGTTTATTTTTCTCTATGAGCAGTTTCAATAAATGCTGAGCAATGAATAGAACAAATTATTAATGTCACCATCATAATTCAAAGGCAGCTGGAAATGTGCATACATTTGTTCTTTTAATTTTCATGCTCTATTGTCAAAATGTAGATTATGCTAAGTGTTCTTTTGGGAATTATTAATTAGTCCAAATTCCATCAGTAATAATGAAGTTAAAAGTCTCTAATTGTATGAGTACTTTGGGATGATTACATTATACTAAAAATGCAGTGGACTGTGGAGAGTGATAGTGGGGACTGTTGGTTAAGAGCAAAACACTGAAGAACAGAATACCTGGATTCTAACCATGTGTCTTGATGTGTAATCGATGTACCATCTTTTTTAAGGGTGATGTTTGTTTTTCTACCTTTGAGTCTGTCAAATAAGTAAATATTTAGCTTAGAAGCGTATCAAGGTTCTTTAATACTTACCATTTTACTATCAACAGCACTTTTATGCATACAGAAGACAAAATTGAAAAAGTTTGCATGAAAACATGAATGTCTGGGACCATTTTATAGTATTATTTGAGGCATTCCTTAAAAGGAAAATAACATTCTAGAATATTCACATTAAGCAGAATTGTGACAGGTAAAAGGCACAGTCCTGAACTTCATAGTCTCAGTTGTGTACGTTAACATATTCAGCAGCTGTACAAAATCATGGCCACTGTGTTCTTACAGAGACAAGACAATTCCACAAGCAATTTGCTCAGATTTCCAAACAAGCCAAGGAAGGCTTTTACACTGCACAGTTTACCTCTCGAAATTATGTTACAAGTCTGAGAAAGGTTGTAGGTGAGTTCCCCAGGTTAGTTGTGTTTTCTAACCCTGCTGATTGAGATCTTCACTGCAGAAAATGAAAAAAACTCAAGCCTAGATGCTATTTGCACCCAAAGGAGATGGTGTGACATCTTCCTGAAATGAGGATGCCAGACAAAGATAGGACAGGATTTAAGTAATTCTTGAAACTTTGCATGCTTTCATACTAGAACAAATAATGTGTTTCTGTTTTTGTTGTTTGGGGGTGAGTGGGGGTGGTTGGTTTTGCTTATGAGTTTGCTTTTGGGGGTATTTGGTTTTTTTGATTTTTTTTTTTTAACAAGAGAAAATATTAAGAGCTGTGTAATATTGAGCACAACATCCATAACTGAGATGTAGTCATAGTAACTGCTGTAGTGAATTCCCCTCACTACTTCTACCTTCTGTTTCTACTGAACCTTGAGAAAGCAGACCAGTTCCCCACCTTGTCTCATACTGGATTTGGTGCAGGTATACATGTTATTCAATTTGAACATGCGGTCATATATATTTTGTTCTTAGCCCTTATTTATATTTTCCAAGACTATGAGAAAACCATGTATGTATACTTTGAGTATATGTTAATTATATATTGAGACATACTTTGTTATATGTCAGCCTGACCCACTTTTGATTTAAATGCTAATTGGTCCATGTAGAAGCAGAAGAGTAGGAAGCAAAAGCACAGGAAGAGGGGTTTATTTTCCAGAAAGTTCATTCAACCTGAAAAGGGGAGGATATTGCTAAAAAAAATCTCTGTTTCACTGTGTAGATCTATTTCATGTTGAAACTCTTAGTCCTTTGCTGTAATGCCAGATTTAGCTCCAGAAATTTATGTATTTTCCTCTCCTTATTTTATACTCAATTTCGTTGTGTTTTTTTACACTTTTTGTTGTGATACCCTCTGGATTTCAAGATGAGATTGCTGTTTGTCCACAGAGATAGTCTTCACAGATTAATCCAAACACAAGAGCATTTTCTGAAGTTTCTGAACAATTGAAATCTCAAAGTTTTGAAGGTGGAGTATGAATGAATGCACATCTTCACCACAGCCGTTGCTGCAGCTGTTAAAGCAACATATAAAGAAAAGATTTTTCCCATTAGTGTTTCAGTAAGGAAAGACCACAGTCTTCATTTTGAATTGACACTGAAAAGTCTGTCTATTGAGAGATGAAGTACAATATGCATTTGATTGTTGATAATAAGTTGTGCCAAGATTTGAATTTGAATAGATGCTTGGGTCTCTGTTAATGCAGAGAAGCAAAACAACTTTTCCAACTGAAATTCAACAGGTATACAAATTACTGTATATATTGTTCTTAAATAAATAATTAAAAAAAAAAAAAAGAAAGCATTAAAGGGGAGATCAAAAAGAAACCTAAAAACGGGCAGTGTGTTTTGGTAAACATTCTTGCTCACTGTTACAGCTGTGCTTTTTTTTAATGGGGAAGTTTTCTATTACAAGGCGACTTTTTCTCCCTGCTTTGAAATATGACTTTTTAGCAATGTCATTTTTTTCTTTTTCATGTAAAAACATGTATGGGGAATTAACAATGTGCTAATGAAACATTTCCAGCTCTGGTTACTGTAAGCCAAATCACAATCCTAATTGGCAAGCTGAGCTATCTAAATAATTCCAGCTACTTGCAGCAGGGCAGAGAAGGGTGATCCCAGTGACGTTACAGGGAATTTGTGCAGGAATCAGGTCAAGAAAGTTCAAACAGATTTTTTTTTTTTAATTCTAATTTGATTTTGAATAGCATCTTGCATAAACCTCTGTGGGAAGATAATCAGTTTTACTGACAGCTACTGTAATTATTTCTCACCTTCTGATTAGTCCAATCCAAGTATTTGCCCACTCTTAGATTTGCTTTGTCATTTCTCTTAGATTCTTTGAAAAAAGACGGAATTTGAAATGACTACCTGTTTTGCCTAAGTATATATCTCATGAGATCTCATCATCTGTTGTTGAATTTCTTATGATTTTTAATTTATTGCTAGAATCACAGAACCATAAAATAGCCTACTGTCGAGGTTTGATGCCAGCCAAGTGCCAAGCACCCACAAAAGCGTTTCACTCACTCCTCTCCACAACTGGACAGAGGAGAGAAAATTTAATGAAGGGCTCATGAGTTGAGATAAAGACAGGCTCACCTTAAAGATACTAAGTGAATTTATTACTAACAAAGTCAGAGCAGGATAATGAGAAGTAAAATAAACCACCAAAACCACCTTTATTTTTCCTCAACCTCTCTGTTCCTCCCACAGACATCTCAGGGAGAGAGGCAGTGGGGTTTTGGCCAGTATTTAATCCAAATTACAGTTATAATATTTGTTTTTAGATAGTTTCCTGGAAAGCTAAGGACATTGGGGAGTTGTGGTGTTTTCTTAAATTTTGAGGAAAATTAGTTGAAAAAGTTCTGTCTGGTGAGCTGAGATAGTGATGGAATCATAAAACAATTCAGCTCAGGTTGTAAGGACCTTAAGACATCATCTAGTCCAACTTTTTGTGGGAAAGCAAGCCAAGACAAGCTTGTCTGGCACTCTGTCCAACTGCATCTTGAAAGCCTCCTGGAGGGTGCTCCACCATGTCCCTGGGGATGTTGTCTCAGTGGGTGATTGTTCTTATAAATATTTTCTTTCTTAAACCAAGGTGAAACCTCTCTTCATGTAACTTGTACCTGATGCCCCTTGTTGGCTCCTTGTGACTGACTTCCTGTGGAGGAAGAGAGTGCTTCTGTCCTCTAAGTAGCTGCCCTTTAAATACTCCCATACTGCAATGAGTTTTCTTAGGGTTGTTTTGTTGTTTTTTTTTGGTGTGTGGGTTTTGTTTGTTTGTTTGTTTGCAGTTTTTGGGGGGTTTTTTGTCTGTTTGTTTTGGGGTTTTTTTGTCTATTTATTGCTTGATGCATTTGGGTTTATCAATAAAAATGTCAGGTTATAAAGCCAAAATTTATATTTTGTTAATAATCCCAGCAAGGAGTCATTATGTGTGTAACCTTGGTCCTGTAGGAATTGGGGGGTGGTTTGCTCTTTGCACTGAGGAGCAGTCATCTGGGCCCACAGCTGCTAAGCCAAGGTGCTTGGTGCGCAGCAGCTCCTCCTCACCAGTGCCTGGCTGAGTATTGTCTCTAGCTATGATTTCTGGAATGTTTGTCTCCAAACAAGCTCTCATTTCAGAGGAGCCCTTCTTGGCACAGCTTCCAATATGAAAGTGAAATGCTTCCCTGTCCTCATATTATTTGGCTTAAGTTCATTTGAAAAGCCTTTTGGTAAGCTGCTCTTAAGTGCAAGTTTCCTAATAAAGCCTCAAAGGGTCTGAGTTTTGCTTGACACAGGATTTTGTGACTTGAAATCTGTGCAGGATATCATGACCCATTTAAATCTGTAGCTTCAGTTGAAAAATATCCTGAGATGTGTTGGAGTTCCATTAGGGCATTAGAGGAACATCTTCAGAAGAAAGATCTGCACAATGCCTCAGTGTGCAAGCCAGACTTTAAACAGGCTGGACATGAAAGCCTGCTTATGTCCTATCCAGATGAGTCTAGATTATAGAGTGCATCAATTGCATCTTAAGGAAAACTTGATCAAAATACAGTTTAGTTGGAACCTTGTCCTTAGGAAGACTCTTAGTAAAATATACTGAAAATACTTTTGCTAGATAAGTGGATTTGTATTGCATGCTCAACACACACTTTTAGTCAGAACTAGGCTTCAATATATTGCCATAAACAGTATTAATTCTTGCCTAGAATCTTCGTATTTGTGCAACTTGATTGGAATAGTTTAATTCTGCATGGTTAGCAGTATGTCTTATTTTAGGTAATCTAAATCAAGTTGCAAAAGTCTTTCTATTTGCAGGGGATTCAACTTGCTTCCATAGTGATAATTAATTGCATTAATTTTGAATGTTTCTTTCTATTTATCTATGTGTCTGGCCACCTATTTATTGAATCAGTTGAGCTTTTTTTTTATTTTGAATATCTGCTCTGAATAAATACAGACAAATCCTCATCTGTAGTTGAGGTGGTTTTCAAGGGCAAAAGTGTTTCTTCCATTATGAATTCACCATTAATACCAGAACAGTTTTTTCTTGGTACAAAAGACATATACATGCACTTCTTAAGAGGGAGGTAATTTACTGCTGTGGTGCACTGTGAAAGTATTTAAGTTAGTCTATTTTGTTATATGCTACTATATTAAAATTAAAAAAAATTAAAATTTTAAAAAAATATTAAAATCATATTAAAACCAAATTCTATAATAATTTTAATTCTTTAATAGTGATTCCTATGGAAATTAAAAATAAAACCATCTTTTCATAAACTTCTTTTAAAAAGCTGCTTCCAAATACATGGATTACTCTAAATTCAGAAACACTGCCCTTATTGAAAATTCAATGACACAGCTGCTATTAACATAAATACAACTTGCTATAGGCATAATCTACCCCTTCCCAGAAAAGCCCAACAATACTCTGATGTCTCAGGATTCCAAGTAAAAAAGAACATTTTTAGGTGAAAACCTGTTGATATATTTTCATCTTCCATTGCTCAAGGCAGTATACTTAAATTTTAAAAAATACTGAATTACAAAAATCATAAATATTGAAACAACATGGTTATAGTACACAAGATTTGCAGTGAGGCACTTGTAGATGCAGAATTAATTTCTGCCCTTGATTGATGACCTCACAACATTCATAGCTGTGCTATGCTCTGTCACTCACAAGTTACACATAAGGTCATCAGTAATGACTAGAAATGAATAATGTATTTACAATCACTTCATTCAATATCCTTTATCCACACACATCTCCTTGAAAAGAGGTTTCCAATGAGGTCAAGACCTTAAGAAAGATAAAACATTCATAAACAATAAAGTAAATATTTAGACAACTGTCTTTTTAGGAATATTTATTGCATCTAGTTTTTAATACTAATTTAGTTATGTCATGTTTGGGCAGATGCGGAGAGTTCTGACTCAGTAGAAAGTCCTACACTGAATTTAACAAGTTTTGAGCTGAGTTTAGTATCCAGATTTTGACACTTGGTTGCTTTGCTGAATAGGGGATGTGTAGGACTGGAAGTGGCTAAGGAATCCATTCAGTTTTCTGTCATTGGATCAAAATGTAACAGGGAAATTTTGTCACAAAGATACCATCTACCTAATAAGAAAAAAGGAAAAGGAAAAGGAAAAGGAAAAGGAAAAGGAAAAGGAAAAGGAAAAGGAAAAGGAAAAGGAAAAGGAAAAGGAAAAGGAAAAGGAAAAGGAAAAGGAAAAGGAAAAGGAAAAGGAAAAGGAAAAGGAAAAGGAAAAGGAAAAGGAAAAGGAAAAGGAAAAGGAAAAGGAAAAGGAAAAGGAAAAGGAAAAAAGTAGTAAACCTTCATGATTTTGCTCTTGTCCATCAACTCCTTATTCCTTGCCTTCTCCAAGCCTAAGCCCTCTCTCAGAAAAGTGAGACATGGGAGGAAACAAAAGAGGCTCCTCCATAAGTAAATGTCCTTCCTAACTGCAAAGTCAGGACAGATGGATTCTCCAAGAATGACACAGGACAGAAGGAGTTACTTATAAAGGAAGCCAGATTTAGATTGCATAAGATTCAAAACTTTGCTCATCACATACTTGTTAGAATTTCTTTTTGCTTCATCTCTGACCTTCTCTATTCCCAAGGGCTGCATGATAACATTTTTCTTCTTTCAGTATGATTTACATTCAGTAAGCTGACACAGCACCAATTTTTCTTCCATACTACAATTGCAAAAAATTCAACTGAAGAGCTCAGTGTGACTAACAGCCTTTCAGCTGCCTCGCTGTACACCACCTCAAAATGGTATCTCTAGCCTAACTACAAGTATGTTCAGTGGACATAAAGGACAAAAGAATCATCTGTAATCTCTGCCTACCTGCTAACAATGAATATTCTTTATATGCAGAATAATTCCTGATTTCAGTTTGTTTTGAGTGGGGCTGTGGAGAACGGGGAGTGTGGTGGGGAAGGTGAGGATTGGCGTGGACCTAATTCTAACCAGTATAATCAGTATGAAAAATGTCATCTTATTTCCTTTCAGAAAGTTTGTCACTATCTTAAAAAGAATTTGTACACAGCCAACACTTATTAAAATTCATAAGGTCTTAACTCACCTGACTATGCCATTAACTGACAGGCTGTTTTTCTTTCTGTCTCCATTTCTAACATCATTCTCACATGAAAATGGGTTACCTTTAAACGTGGTAAATAGAAAAAACGATGTCAATTTGACTTCTCCATCCTTTTGTTTGCCTGATTCTTTGTCAGTCACGTTATCCGTGTTACGTATCTGAAGCCCTTCGATTGCGTCCCTTTGTTCCTCGCATCGTTTCCGTCGTGTGTGTGCACACACGTCTCGCCCCCACAGCCACGAGCACACACCAATGAAGTCTTGGCACGCAGCACTGACAGGCCCCTTAGACTGCCACAAGCAGATAAACAGATGTGACGCTAAATATGTCATCGCTGCTCTACTCAAATAGTTCCTTAGCTTCAATGCCAAGATAAAATAAATTTTGTCTTTTTATTTTCTCCAGTCTCATTATATGTGCGAGGGACTTGATGCATAAAATCTTTTCATTTCTTAGTCATAGAAACTCCTTTTTTACTCTATAATGAGATGCTTTGTTGTTTTTGTTTTAGAACTGCTTTTCTGTACTCATTTGAAAGGTATGAAGTTAGAAAATATTCAAAAGATGAAAGCAGTGTTAATTTAACCCCTCTTGGTATTATAGAACTGTGTTACAGGAAGGAACTTATTCTCAGCCATGGCCTAAATCAATACCAGCAAAGCCAGCCTTCCTAAATGTAAGCCTTCTCCAGAGCTTAGTGACTTTGAATTTGGTCTTAAAATACTGAGTTCTTCACCTAATTAAAGTCAGTGCAAACTTTGGCATTGACTTTATCAAGAACACGATTTGGAAATAAACATATTTGGATCATGCTATTTCTGTATAGCTCTGCCTCTTTCATTGAAGCTATGGATTGTGTTGGTGAGTATCCTGAAAGGATTATGAGTTGATGAAAACAAACACGGGGAAGATTGTCCTTAAAAAGTAGCCATAGACCACTATAGTCCAAGCTGTAAAAAACGTGGTGAGGGAACTTTTATACCTTTTTACCTCTAAGTAAAGTTAGTAGAGGTTTGGTTCTAAAATGTTTGCTCAGTTCTGGAATGTTTTTTTTTTATTCTCTGTTGTTACAAGGGAAGTCTCTGACATTGTCACCAGACTCATTCCCTGCTGGCCAGCTTTTTCTATAATTTGCCTCTGCTCAGATATTTTGTTGCCTAGGCAACATATTCCATTCAATTCTACTTTTGCTCTAAAACAACCACAAGCCCCTCTTTAGTATATATCTGTGTCCCTGGAGGTGGACTAAGGTTGTTTGTTTGTTTAAAAGGGCCAGGAGTCAGCTCTTCTCCTGATGTGAAACTAATGCTTTTCTAAAGTGAGCCAACCAAACCCACCAAAATGCTTCTAATTATTAAAGGTTGGTTTATTAAAACATAAACATATTACTGAAACAAAATACTTCTCAAAATAGAGAACCTAAAGGAAGCTGTGAAAATAAATCTCAATGAACTACTCCAGCATGGGTCCCTCCCTTGGGGTGGAGTCTTTCAGGAACAGGCTGCTCCAGCATGGGTCTCCTGCAGGGTCACATACCCTGCCAGGAAACTTTGTTCAGCACGAGCTTCGCTCTCCATGGGTGCACAGGTCCTTCCAGGAGTCTGCTCCAGCATGGGCTTCCCACAGGATCACAGCCTTCTTTTGGCATGCATCTGCTCTGGCATGGGGTTCTGCAGGGGCTGCGGGTGGATCTCTACTCCCCTGTGGACCCCACGGGCTGCAGGGACACAGCTGCCTCCCCACGGCCTGCCCCACCCGCTGCGCGGGAACCTCAGCTCCAGGGCTCCCCTTACCAAAACCTTGCCACACAAACCCAATACAGTCCACAGGAACAAAAGTCCCCTTTCTGTTTCAGCAACTGTGCACAGGGTCCTGCCTGTTTATGCTCATGACCCTGTCCTCCAAAACCTGCCAAGAGGACACCTGCCTGCTGCTTGTATTTCCACTGCTATACTCTGAATTCTGAGGACTGCAGAATGCAATCTGCATTTTCTGTCTTTTAAATAGATATCCTTGAGCTGCTAGACAAGAATTACTGTTCATTTGCCCTGCCATGTATGAGGCAGGATTTTCCTCAGCCGTTATGAAATGGTGAGAAAATGGCTAAAAAATACTGGTCTAAGCACAGATACTCCTCTTACGCTACATTGTTTTAGGGTTGAGTAAGAAAATGTAGACAAAAGTCTTTTCTTGTAAGAGGTTTATTTCCCAATTTTTCAGTATACCCTGAAATTAAAAAGTGAAAAAAATATTTTCAATAGCAAATAGAGTAAACTTGAGAAGCTGTTTTCCTAACCTGGGTGAATGTTTGAGAGATAAAAGTAAAGTCTTATTCAGAAGAGAGAGAAAGAGAACCAAAAGAAACTACACAAACAGAATAAAATAAAGCTGAAATGAAGTGAATGTACCATTAAGTTGAAAAGTTATTAATGACATTCTAGGAAGAATTAATTTACTTAGAGGTCTTAAATTAAAAGAAATAAATCTTAGTTAAAGATCTTTTTTGGCCCTCCAAGTTCATATTACTAATATTCAAAATAGGCAATTGGACAATAACAGGATTTTTTCTAAAAAAAGTTTCAAAATGAGAAATGTTATGTAACCTGCCTTTTTCTTTCACATAATCCTTTTTCTGTTGGTGGTGTCAGAAACATTTGCTTCCAAATCCTACATTGCATGTGGTAGAAGGAACATCTCATGTATCTGCCTCCAAACTCTATCTTCTCTTCCTTCTTTGTACCCCAGCTGCACAAAACACATCTACATCTAAGATTTTGGGAAAAAAGCTCAAATATTTGATAGAAATATTATTAAGGGTTTGACTATTCCTTTGTAAAGCAGGTGAGCACCTTTTTTCTTTTTCCTTTGTTTTTCTGTCATGCACTCAAAGATGAGATCCTTATTTTACTCTTTGTCTTACACTGTGGATGTATCATTTATTGAAGATTTAGCTACAGTGATACCATAGTTACAGAAAATTTTATAAGTTTTTTGCATTTAAAACATTTTTTCTGTCTTAGACTCTGTATCCAGAGCCTACATCTTGTCATTGCATTTAAATGAATATTTGGACATAGGACACTTAAACAAAATGTTCCAATCTTCCTTTATTGAAAGCAAATACGTAGTGTCACAAATTCACCAAGAATTCAGCAATAATGAATTAATGTGCCTGCAGAAACATGAACAGTGTAACTGCAGTCACATTCTTTTTGCCTGTCTCTGAACATTTACTTTAACTATTGAAGAAACAGCTAAAACAACTCTTTTAGAACAATGAAAAATACTGTGACATGTTTTGTGGTATTGCTCTTATCCTTTAAATAATTACATATTATTACATATTGAATACCACATATTTTATCAGAACATAGTAATTCCATATTAATTGGAGTATAATCTGTGATTTGAAAAGCCAGTTCTCTTCATAACAGAAAGCCTTTGGGTTTTTATATGAGAACAGTAAAAGATTGGTATTACTTTATAAGGCTAATAAAGCAAAGCAGAAAGATTATACTGCGGTATTTTAAATCCCTTTTCCTTGTCTCTTAGTGTATGTATTGCAAGTGGTAGTGGTATGAATTAGACAGGAGCTAGGTTTAAAAGGTGAAATTTTGATATGAATTGTGGTTATGTTGACTTTAAGGCTCTCTGATTCTTACTGCCCAGCTTGAAGTACCATGGAGGAGCTTGATTTTCAGACATGCTCATCATGAAATCAAATTTCTTATCACAGCTTCACTGTCTGATAGCAAGGCACAAAAAATGTGCTTTGATTTTGAAACTGTTGGCCACTATGTCAATTTCCCCAGTTTCTGAGATGCTGGGATCAGACTCATTACCAGGAACTGGTGCAGTTCAGCTAAACTGCCTGTCAGAGGTCCACAGGAAGTTTATGCTATTTCTGTAATGTAGACCTACAGAGATATTACTGGAATATTTCAGCTGGCTAGAATGCATGTTATTTTTTGTCAGAAAATTACACTGAGTTTCTGTCAAAATATGAAAAGGGTTTTTGACCCCACAGCCTTGTTATTCCCTGCTCCAGCATGCTGTGGAGCAGGAAGGGCAGCACTGCTGTCTCAGCTACAGAAGCGCAGGACACCTGTCTCCAACCTTAGCTGTTCCCTGCAGTGGGGGAAAAGCCACAAGGTGAAGAGCAATATCCCCTCTGGAAAGAAGGAAAGAGAGAGGTTGGCATCACCTCCCTTGCCCTTTGGCATGTTAAATGTTGATGTATGCCTATATAAGCACACGGGATGTGTTCCTGTCTGAGCTCTTTGGGCACTTCTGTCAGCAGCAGTAGAAAAAAGGGTGTTATTTGCTGACATTTCTAGAGGTGCTCGTGGCAGGTGGTGCCAAGCCTGCCAGCGCTGCACGGTGAAGTGCTGTGGCGAGCGCTGCACAGCTCAGCCCAGAACTGTTGTTTAGAGGTATTAGTCTGTCAGCATGGTTCAGCTCTTACAAATTGCTAATGGATTTTGTGCATGTGTTATCTTGAGCTCCAGTCCTGCTGGTTTTGTGTGAATGTACTTCTGGAAAACTATGTTGTTGTAACTAATAGCTCTATGTCACACACAGCTGGGAGGAAAATTCATTTCTGATTTCTCTCAGGTTTGTTTTCCTTTTGTTCCAGGTGGCACAAGGTCCTAGATCCTCATTTTTCAAGTCCTTTTTGTTCTTCAGTTCTTTCTTTGTATGTAAAGGAGATATTTAATTTATGTTTTTCGCCCTTTCAGCTTTGTACTAAAGATCATAGAACCATAGAATTTTTGAGTTGGAAGTGATTTAAAGATCGTCTAGTTCCAGGTCCCCTGAATTGGAGAGGGACAGCTTCCACTAGACCAGATTGCTCAAAGTCCTGTTGAACCTAGCCTTGAACACTGCCAGGAATGGAGCATCCACAACTTCTCTGGGCAACCTGTTCCAGTTCCTCACCATTTTCAGAGGAAAAAAATTATTCTTAATATCTAATCTAAACCTACCCTTTTCAGTTTAAATTCAAGCTAGGTAGACAAAAGGCATATAGAATCCTGCACCCTATGATAGAAGTCAGAAGAGGATACTGAAGGAAGAGAATGAGAACAGGAGACATCTAGATCCATTCCCATTACCTTCTCATCTTTCATTTTATATTCTAAACAGTGAAGCCAGATGATGACTGGAAGAAAAATTAATTGCCATTTTTTCACAGGCAATGACAAGATGAGGAATAAATGAATGGAAAATTTCACCCAGGCATCCAAACCAAGAACTGAATTCATTTGTCTTAGGGCTTTCCCAAAAAGCAATAAAATATCAATGTCAGACAGTGTCTGATGTTCATGTAAAAAATTCTTTTCTTATGCATAAAGTCACTCATACTGTTAGACTTGGACTAGATTCAGGACTGAAACTGTATTCTGACTTGAAGCTGTAGCATTTACTTAAAGACAAGGAATCTATTATAGAGTGAGTTCCTAAGTTGGAACTCCTCAATGCTTGTGTAATTCCCAGGTGTAGGGATATGACAAAAGCTGGTCAGATTCTTAAGACCTAAATTAATATAACAGGAGCTTTCAATGTGCAAAACAAGGGCTACTGTACATGGAATTTTCTAGGCAATCCAAAAGGTGATTAGGTAAGATTTTATGAAAAACGGCAATTCTTTTATAGGTGTTAAATTATTAATCGCTATATTATTTATGGTAATATTTTTATAATAATTAATCTGTCTAGTAATAATAAAGATGTGCTATGTGAGATGAAATTCTAATTAATTTTGTACTTAAAAAGCCATTCAACTTTTATGCTGCAACATCAGGGCATGGACATTATAGTGTCACAAAAAACAGATAGAAACAGTGGGAATACTAATTTAATAGTCCATAGTACTGGAAAAAAACTCTCCTTTGCAGAACTTCAATCCTCAGCTGATGTCAGGCCCAACATCACAAACATAATTTTGTGAATTTCTACCAGTCAGATGCCTTTTAAATTATAAGTGAAAATTATAAATGCCTGATGTTTCTTTTTTTTTTACATTTTTTTACCTCTCTGCCCTTTGTCTAACTTCTCCTCTCAAGGGATCTGCAACCTGTTAAAGCAATAGCCACATTTTCTTAATAATAATGTCTCAGGTTAGGTTACCCGGCACAAGTTATTCGCTAGAATCTTGGGCTATTGTCAAGATTTAATTTTTTTTTTTCTTTTATAGGAACCCATAGAGCTGTGCATGGAGGTTTTTACTGAAAAATAGATTTCTTGACCTGCACCTTGGTTTAGGAGTGATGCTATTTTTTTAAATTTAATTTTAGTTTAGTTTAGTTTAGTTTTCTCTCTGTTTGGGTTTTTTTTTTTTTTTGGTGGTTTATTAAAAAAGATAGACCTGCCTGGCTGCATAATAAGTCCAGTGTTAGCAGTAAGAGAGTCATGTGCTATGTATTTCTAACCTAGCACGACGAGGAAGTGATGGCAATGCTGTTCTAGAGGAGCAAGGCCCAAGGTCCATTCAGTCGGATGCCCCTTCTTCATGATCTCTTTGAAAGTACTAGATGTTCTGCTTTGTTCTTGTCCTGTAGGGAAGTTTTTCACCACACTGATTTACTTTCTGGTTTACAACTTTAAGTAAAAGCAATGTCCAGAGATACGAAACTTCCATGAATTGCTTCATAAATTTGAAAACATTTGTGAACTGCCTCTCTCCTCTGATGTTTTCCAAGACTGGTCATTGTTCCAAAGTCCATAGCAGAGACAGGAAAACTTACACATCAAGCTTTTGGAAAGTGATGTCTTTCTGAAAATTTTTCTTTTTTTTTTTTACCAAAAATTAAGCATTTGGTTTTGAAACTTAAATTTGTTTAAGCCCAGCTCAGGCAAGGTCTGTTCAGGATCAGTGCAGCTGCATAAATACTCTTCTTGTTGCTTAGGTTAATCAAAAAGGAGGGGAGGATTTTGTTGTGGTTTTGTATAGAACTACTTACTCTTGGTAGAAAATGCTACAGAGGTAATTTATTCATATCTGTTACAAAATATGCCTGCAATAACTTTTAGAATATTAATTTTTCCATCTCTAATGCTAAATGAAAAACACATTTAAGGCTTTCAATTTAGTGGTTCATCTCTAATATAGTTTTTCTGTCTGCTTTAATACCAACGTTATAAATAATCTTTTTTTTAAAAGACACCCAGTCTTATGTATACTTACATTAATATATGAGTTGACTAGTGAATGCTAAAGCAGTTTGAAGGTATGTTTTCAAACAAGCATAGGCATACAGCTGCAACAATACTTATCTGCATTTTATACAAAGAGCTTGTGTACACACAGATATTTATGTTCCAAGTCTATGACTGGCTTTACATACTGAAAGCTGAAAGAACTTAAGATAAAAGTCTGTCAGGAACTGCTCCTTAAAAAGCACTAAAATGTCAGGTTTTTTGAGGTTTTTTTTAATAAATATTTTGATAGTTTCCTCTGCTTCTTAGGAAAACCTAAGGAAAAACATCAGAGCTTATCTAGAATTTTCTGATATTTAATATATAATATATTTCCAATAAAATCTTCTGAAAAATCTTTTCTGTCTTACACTGAAGGTTGTACACGTATTTTTGTTGCACACTGATTTGCTGTATGCCCTAGAGGGTTACCCTTGCTAATTTAGAAAAAAGATGAAGTAGACTTGCCAGGACAAGGTACACATGGCGTGTGCTAAATCAAAGCAAACCACACTCCCTCCACTCTCCCTGAGTGAGAATGTCACAGCAGCACAACAAGGAAGCAGTGGTCTCAGATCTGCCTCCATCTAAATATAAGTCCCTCTTTATCTTCTTCCCCCTCCCACACCCCACCTTCTGTAAAAAATTGTCCTGGTTTAGGGCAAATTTGGGAGGAAACCTCTGAATGGGATCCTCTGGGAAGCAAGCCCAAAACAGCCCCTCCCCCTCAGTTGGTCTGGGAATAAACTTCCTCTGAGAAAAGTGGAAAAAACTACTTATTTAACAAACAAAAGCCCACAAGCACCAACAATTGAATAATATGAAACAATAAAACCTCTCGCTGCTCCAAAAGGGATGGCCAAAATGAAAGTGTCCTTGCCTTGGCTCCTCCTCAGTCTCTCTCGGGCCGTCCAGGCCCCTCTGGGCCGCAGGTGCGAGCTCTCGGTGTCTCTCTGGTCTTTTCACTCCAGGACGGGTTTAAACAATCCCAAGAAAAAAAAGGAAAAGAAACTGTCTAGGGACCTTCTCTGCTTCAGCTAGCCAAAACTAATTAAAGGGGAAAAAAGGAGGAGAGCTCTGTCTCTCTCTGTCTCTCTCAACACAGCACAGTCCGAAGAGAAGGAGAGGGAGTTCCAGCAGTTTCTCCAAACAAACTGCGCGCTTCTTCTTGAAACCAGCCTTGAAGGTAGAGGACATAATATCCAACACTGAACAGACAATTGGGGATACAAGCATCATAAAGTCACCCTAGAACAACAATTTATTGCTGTGATGCTTAAAAAGGACTTTGAAAAACTTACATTATTCTAGCCCTTTCCTACTCCGTATCTCTTCAGGGATCACCAGGGTCTCCGTGAGCATTGGCTGGTTTTCCTGTCTGTGTTGCTCCTGCAGGAAGGGCTTCAGCAAAACCTCCAGCAAGCACTCAGGTTCATATCTACCCATCAATGTGTTGAGAGGAGATTCAGCAAGCTCCAAAGTTGCCTAGGATTTTTAAATGTCATACTCTTAACCAAGTAAAAATTCAACAAAGCACTGAACCTCCTCTGTTCTCTATACTCTAAAAGCTGTGTTTCTAAGTGATAATCACCTGTCTTGGCTCCAAAAATCTATGGCCTAGTTTTACAGAGTGTGGGCAGGCAAATACATTTATAGCTATTTGTTGATGTGTGTAAGACTGCCCTGAGCTGCCTGGATAGCTGACAGAAGGACAGAGCAATTTTTGCCTCTCAAGCTACGACTCATGTTTAGCAATTGCTTTCTTATGTTTGCAAGACACAGGGAATTAATTGAACTAAAAGCTTGATCAAAATAATTTAACGAAGGAACCACTGTTTTTTTATTTATCCATGAAAGAATTCACATTATTTTAACAGCATAAAGAATTAACCTTGGTAAAACTTGACTGCCAAGATTCTGTATCCTCAGAAAGTAGTTCAGTTCATGTTCTCTCCTCTTCTGAGAGATAAATGTTGAGGAAAAGCATGTCTTTTTCCTTATTTAATTTTGCTGGGTTTGGTCATATAGCAGTTGAAGTTACAGATCCTAATTTTATACCCTGCATGTGTCAGGAGGTGTAAAGTTACAAAGTGTATCCACTTGGTATATTTCTGTAGCAAAAACATTTATATGGGGCATGCTGCTGATGTCCCAAGCTGTTATGAACCAATTATTGAGAGGTGTCTCTGCCCAAAATAAGGTGCGAAGGGGACCATATGCTGAAGTCAATAGTACGGATTTTATTTGACAGCAAATGTAAGGTAGAGAGAGATAGAAAGAAATAGGAAATAAAGGGGGGGCAGGGGAGAGACAGTTAGAGAGAGACAGAGTAAGTAGAAAGATGTCACCACCTGTAGATGCAGATGGCATCTCATTGGTCCTGCTGCTGCTGCCCTTTATGGTGGGGGTCTCAAGATTCATTCCTCTGGAGGTACCGCCTTTATACCAAGTTCCCAAGTTCTGGGTATCCACAGGGTGGGCACAGATGTTGGCATAATTTGGGGTGCCATGTGTATAAGCAGTTGCTTAATTTCTCGGAATTTGCCACAGTGGGATTTTTTGTCAGGATGCATTAACTAGCATGTGCTGACCAAATCTCAGCACCACTTAGTCTGGAATTAACACCTTCTTGTTGCCAATTCCTCTCTGCTTATCTCAAATTCCTGCTGTTCTGTGGCCTTGACAGTCTGAGGCAGTTGTGATGTTTAAATCTACACAAGCTCAAAAATCTGCACAGGTGGGACAAGATGGCTAAATGAATCCTTTCATATTCTCTTTCTGTGGTTGGGGTTAGTTCTTGAACTGTCCTATGTGTATGGGAGTCAGACTGGAGAAGGGAAGCTCCCTTCCTAGTTCTGACTGTGTACCTGTGGTTTGGACCTCGGTCAGAGTGCACAGCAGGGGCAGCAGGCAAGCACAGAGTTTTCCAAGCTGTCTGTGTCAGGTTTATTGGGTATCTAACTTTGGTGTTGTTAGTTACCTACACAGCAAATGATGGCAACTGCTGTCTCTCAGAATGTCTCAGAGCCCTGAGTTAGGTGGCCACATGCAGGCAGTATATACCCTGCTCAGAGACCTGTTCTGGGCCGTGGGGGCTCCTGGGGTTGCTTCAGAAGCAATGCAAACTTTGGTTGCTACCAAGTGACTTTATGGTGAAGCACTTGTTTTTTTCTTCTGATGAGAAATCCGTCTTATTCCCCAAAGCAACTGAAGCACAGTCAAAATAATTTCCCGATAAATTAAGAGTGTGTAACAACAATTAAAAAAAAGTAACTCCTTGCAATCTTCTTTTTTAGACCTTCTGCACATGTATTCCAAGGTCTTTTCCTGTTAATTTAATTAATTTGCCATTTAAGAGTGAGGAAGGAGAGGGTCAGTTTCAAATCATCACACTTTCTAACAAGTTATATCTGCAATTGATTTTTTCCCACCGTACACCAAAAATTACACTGCCTTGGGATAGTAAAAAGCCATTTCCAGAATAAATTATAGAAATTACTTTTCTTCTGTTGTAAGTGAAACGAAGTAAAATTACAACCCCTACTGGGCCTGCATGCTGGTGTTTATTTAAGAACTAGCAGAACTAGATCTTTTACCCTGCTTGTTCATGGCATACCGGTTCCCTCACCTTACTCTGGACTATATTCGCAGGTCTTAAATTTCCTTCCACACAGGTAGGAGTGAAGGTCAGCCCAGAAAAGATGGGCAGAAAGTCATGCCAGTTCTTGCTCTGACACTGTTCAGTGACCAGTTCTGGGTGAAACTGGGCAAGGTCCTGGGTGCTCAATGGCATTGATTTCCACCAAAAATCTGATCTCCAGGATCTGCAGGTTATGCACCTTCATCTTTCCAAGACTGTTTCCTCTTTTTGGGAACCCTTCTTTTTCACGCCTGCTCTTCTTTCCAAAATTCAAGCCCCCGATTTCCCAATCTAAATAGTCCCTGTGCAGAAGCAGAATGTATGACCAGCGCAATGTTTGGTGGTTCTTGTCTCTTATCAATTGTCATACTGGGATCACGCCACTTGTCTTTCATCCACACGTGCATTCACTCACACACATGAAATAATCTGTTACCTCTCAGCATTACCAATTTAAGGTTTTTTCACCTTAAAACACATTCAAATGAAAATTATCCTACCATATTTTATTTTATGCTGCTGTTCAGTTCAGGGTCTATTTCCTTGTAAAGACCAAAGCCAACCATAGATGCTTATTAGCAATAACCTGAGAAGTCAAAGGAAATAGGAAATCCCATTTAAGTGTGCTTTTCTCCTCCCTCCTTTGCTATTTTCATGTAAGAGCCCATCAGGCTGATCTGTCTGTGTCTCCCTTTAATTGCACCTGAGAAAGAATTGGCTGGTCAAAACTTAGAACGTTGTCTTTGAATGTTTTATGGATTACTCCAAAGCAAGTGGTATGAGTAATGAAATTCATCAGGCTGTGTGTAAAAACAGAAGCTGGTTTAATGGCAAGAACTTTTAGTCTGCCACAAAAACTTTGCCCCATCCCTGGAAGTACTGCTGCAAGTGTTTAAGGTCATGTTTGATGGGGCATTTAGCAACCAGGTCTAGTGAAGATGTCCCTAGCTAGGGCAGGCTTGGAACTAGATAATCTCTAAGGTCCTTCCCAACACAAACCATTCTGTGATTCTATGACTCTATAAAGTTCAGGGCTTTTAGCTGCTAGGTAAAAGGCATTTTCTTCAAGTTAAGCATGGACTTACCTAATCCCTTAGTATGAATATAAAGCTGATATTGTTAAAGAGAAGAAGCTGCTCGAGTGATCATGGTGATCTACAGTAGTGACATGAATCTCTCTTCTCCTCAACTAGCAGTAACAATATAGTTTCTATTCTCTTTTCTAAGTGCATTTATCCATTCAATATATTTTATGCATTCATTACTTTTATGCACTCAGGAATGTACCCTGTTTCATCCACTGGATACAGATTGCTCTGCTTCTGCAGATCCGAGATTTCAAGTCACAAGGGAGATAACAAACAACGTAAATTTAAAAGATATCTTGAAAGGTCGATAGGATAAATAAATGTTTTGTTTAGTCAATATTTGTGTCATATCCATCCAGTTTAACTTACATAGGTTTTAACAGTCATGATCAACTCCTCATAACTGCAGAGTGAGGCTCAGCCTCTTCCTGCTAAGAACCCAACAAAAGAAAGCATAAACTGAATGTGGTATTATTATTTGGCAATTCCACCAACAGGTTTGTGCAGGTCCCACAGCACTATTAAAAAAAAATTGGTTTTGAATGGAAAATACAAAATTTCTGGTAATTTTAGGGGGATATAGAGTTTTGACATTTTTATTGATTTTATTTATCTATGTGTGAAGTGTGCAGTTTGAGATACTGATATAAGAAGAAACTGAGTCATTATTATTAAACTATATTTTCCATTAAGTACATGCTCCTAAAATATGAGAGGTTATTTTTTTTTCCTTCAGTATACTTAAAGTACATGTACGTAAATATATAAACATAAAAATTGAAATACATGTATTTTTGTTTGGTTCTGGACAGGGATAAGCTGCATGTTCATTCACTTAGTGGTCTTTCTGCTGAGATTTTCCAAAGTGTGGTGGCATGGTTTATGTGGCCGGCTGTCTAGTAGGAAGGGATTGCGATGTTTACCTAAATTAAATTTACTTGCAGACAGATGGCTATGAATTTTGTTCACAGTCAGCAGTACCTGAATTATTCAAAGGTAAGAAGCTCTATATTGTACTGTGGCTCTATTTTGTATAATTTTGCTGCTGTCTGTAGCCATATTTATTGGCAACATAATGGAAGAAAATGTGAGAGTAGAGAAGAGGCCAAACCACATAGTCTAAAGGCACTGCTTGATGAAACATATAAAAATTATATCAAGTTTAATATGACTAAATCCTATAGGTATTTCAGGGAATGGAGTAAATGCTTCTGACTGAACTCATAAAATATTGCCACAGATAATTAATAAGGGATTTCTTATTTATGAGGAAAATAACCCAAAAGCAAGGTAGGTCTACGGAAATTAATTTGTTTATATTAGCTGGAATTGACTTTAAGATTATGTTTTAGAAATATAAACTTTACAACTAGTTAAGGCTTCATTGTTACTTTCTTATTTTTCTTACAAGAAATCTGCTGACCAAAAAGCCTCTCTGCCCTGGTTTCTATATTTTTGGAGAAAAAGCAGTGAGATATCTTTCAGGGAAGTAATCCACTGTAAGTGGGGATTCTAGAGAGGACTCAACACTGGGAGTGTAGAAGACCTGACCTGTCATAACAGGGTAATTCCTCCCATAAAGATCAAATGTGCCTTTACCGTTTATGAACAGTAACTATCAGAAGGTCACTCACTTCTCCATGAAAAAACATACAAAGGAGGAAGTAATAAATTCATCTCTCCTGCCCACATCTAAAAAATCCAATGCCATTGTCAAGATCTAGGACACTGGGCTTCAGTGTCTATGTCTAAAGTAATGAAGACAAAGAGCAAAATGCATAAATTCCTTTTCCCTTACCAACTCTTATAGGAATGCTTTTGTTCTTTCCGTTTATGAATGAGAATGGCATGTATGCATTTTGGGGAGAAAATAATGCCTTTAGCACTTTTATAAAAGTAGATTTAGCCTTTGCCTTTATCTCCAGTTCTATGTAAGAAGCAATGTTGTATAAAAGATAAAACTGTGAGATGTCCAGCAATTATTTCTGTAACTGTGCTGGTGAGCTGAGACAAAACTGATAGACAAGGTGGCATAAGGCTGAAGGAGAGGGTGTACATTTCCCCATTTTTATCCCACCTTGTCTGCACATTAACATGAATAATTGTAGTGATCTTTAAGAAATATTCTAGTCATAATTCATAAAGAAATGGGATAAATCTTTGTAAGTTCACAAATATATAAATTAAATAAATTTTAAAAATCCAGTGCTCAGAGAGTTTTTGTAAGAAGCCATACTTTTTTAGTCTACCTAATGATTTAACTTTTCAGTTAACTTTCAATTTCATTTTTTAACTTGTGACAATGGTACTATGACCTACGTCAATCACAGTTATGAGACCACATGCAAGTCCAAATTCAATATCAACATGTGTCTCTTTTATTCATTCATGGAAGTGCCAAATGCCAGTAGAATCAAAATACATTTAATTCACAATGGGTAACGCTGATTTCACAAAATAAGATACTTTGGTATCAGTTGGTACCATTCACTGTTTATCATATGAGACCTCAAATGTTGAATCCTGGAATATAATTTTCTCATTTGATGTGACCTCTTGATCACTTGTTCTTTCTAGTCCCCTTCTTTTAGAACGACTAGCAGTATGGTGGTCTGTGTTGTTTCACTCTGAAGCACTTCAGAGCTATGGGCTGACCTTTCAGGGTGTTACAGTCCTCAAGGTTTGGGTCAGGCAGGTGCAGCCTGAGTGCAGACAGGTTTGAGATGGGGAAATAGCAGTCATAAAGTGACCCAAGCACTGCACAGTAATGAAGGTTCTGAATCTGTTAATCAAGAAGACAAACAAATCGCCCCAAGCTTCCATGTCTTCAATGCTTACTTACTGAAAGGGTGCCCCACAGACAGATTGTGCTGTGGTCAGGGTTTTTCCATTTGGAGAGGGTTGACTTTCCTGTGGTGTTGAGGCATACACAGTGTTCAGGCACCAGTGTTGGCATCCCATACTAGTATTGCTCAAGTATATCGAATATTAACTTACAATTTAAAAAACTAGTTTTAAAACAGGAAGAGCTTAATATTAACAACAGAAGCCTAATATCTACTTCACAGTTTTAAGCACAGTACAAACTATGAAAGGTACAAAAAACTATTCTGTGAGCAAGACAATAGTTTTTTTGTTGTTGTTCATTATGTAAATTGCTTCAGCTGTGAATTTTATCCAAGAATGGTTCAAAGGGAATGGATTTTGGCAACAGGCAGATGTTGGTTTCCTTTCACACTCAAGCTAACAAACTATCAAATATGAATGCTTTCAAATTATCTTTGGCACATTGTTCCAGTACAAATTCTTTAGATACAGAAAGAGAAGTGTTTCTGTCTGATCAAATATCCACATTTTTCTACAAGTAATGACAAGAATTGCTAAATCTGCTGTTACTTAGAGCTAGCCTCTAGGGGAAAGTCCAAATGACAAAGTAGATCAAAATAGTTATCATTTTACATTAAAGAAATAACATCAGAATATATAAGAAGGATTGCCAATAGTAAATGTGATATTTATGGCCACTAAACTCCAATATTAATGTAATAAATAAATATACCATATATTCTTACGCCACCATATTCTGATAAATCTTATTAAAAGTATAAACAAGGTCTTGAATTAGGAAAAAAATCACTTATGATCCAAGCGTGGTTTCTTTCCTCTGTCAAATTCGTTCTTGTTGATTTCAAAAGTTGTGTGAGACACTGTGGCAGCTGAATGATTCTGTAAATGGTCTGCATTTTCAGGTAACATGCAGAAGTGGGGTCTGCCTGAAAGGCTTGAGGTTACTGGTGCACACAGCTCACACAGGTCCACATCTACCAGAGGAGCTTGATTTGAACAGGACTTGGCAAACATGTTCCAGTATTTAATCTCATTATACTCTGATCTGTTTTTCTAAGCACATTCTAAAACAATACCAATTTTTTGTAAAGTAAAAATCAGTTTTGAGTTTCTTAGTTACTAAAAAAAGAAAATTAAAAAATAAAAAAGTAGAGAAAGCTTTGTTTTCTTGGTTGTCATCTGCTGTACATTATTTTTTGTCCTGGTGACTGAGATATTGTGGGGCAGTTTCTGTCTAGGAAAAACTCTAAAGAACCATAAACTTAAATACACTTTCTATACTTAGTCTACTGTACACTTGCAGACATGAAGCATTTCTTAATCAGACTTTTGGAATCTGCAGTAAATTTCCTATGAAGTATTGATATCTACATCCAATTTATACAATCATTTATTTACCATTAAAAAGTCATAATTTTATTGAAAGTTAGTCTTACAGATGGATGATTAATAAAGTAATTCTTGCAAGCAATGAGAATATTCTTTCTTAACAAAAAAAACATTGTCTTTGGTTCTACCTAGTAAAAAAGAGCAATATAACCTTTTTGACTCTATAGAATACCTTCCACACATATTAGAGTCACTACCCAGAAAAACTTGTATTTAAAAATTTTGGTGAAAATCATTTTGGTGAGCTGGATAAAGTCACAAAATTTAATAAATTATTGAACATAGCACGATGAGATTGAGAGAAAAATACTTCTACTTCCTTTATGCAAAAATCTAACCCTAAAATTTCCATTAGGTCATGAAGATACTGTTCCAATTTAAGAGACACTATATATCATTAGCACTAGCTTGTTGCTTCATGACTTACCCTGCGGTTCCTTATTTCTGGTGGTTTTTTCCCAAATTAATCAATTCAAAGATACCATAGATACCATATACATCTAATTTATATGCTCTTCTGAAATGATCTTCCATGTTTCATCCTGTAAGGAGTTAGAAATTTGGTTTTTTTCTAGAAACTCTGCAGTTACAATTCACTTGTGTTTTCTCCTGGCAGTGCATTATAGCAGAAAAAAAATTGGATGTGGTTCATTTTAAAGTACTGTTCCCATTATACCTTTAAAAATCAGTCCCTCATATTTCTGGAAGATAGATCAATGAGAATAATGTGTGGATCTTGCACATGGACATATGGGAATGCCGTACTGAAGTCCTGGTACTTACTTAGAAGTGACAATTTTTCTTGTCTTACGCTACTTTTTAAAAAGTTATAGTATATTAAGCAGGCTTCATTTGCATATCCTGGTGCTTAAAGACATGTTTGTTTGAAGCCCATAGTGGGAAGATTGCCTGTATTCATTTAATATAGCCAACAATATAAAAGAACAATTAAAATCCATGCTAAATTAACAAAGAATTTTATAACCTCTGATGATTCCCTGGTAGTGAGATTCTCTCCAGCTAATCACATCACCTGTCCCAGCACAAGCTAGCTGATTATATTAATTCCAGGGATTTCTAGGTATTAATGAGCAGAATCTGTTGTAGCAGACAACTGATGATTAAAAAAATGTACACAGAAAGCATATCATAATCAAAATGAAACAGTAAAAGACCGAGTAATTATTCTATACATGAGTGACAGCCCACTTAGGCATATTTCAGTTATCCAATTGCTCTCCAGGCAAAACACAGATGGGTCACCAGTAGTATGTTAACTAACCTTCTCAGCTTACCTGTCTGCTGAAAAGCTACCCTAGGTGGTTAAACCTGAGAAGGAAGCAAATACGGATGTGAAGATGTCAAACAAGATTAAGCCAGCACTTTTTGAACTGTCAGCAGCCTCAGTCAATGATGATTCTTTGTGTCCATGCACTTCCCTAGAGATGTGATGTGTGCCTGTGCCAAAGCTATTTACTTGCTAGTTTTTTAAGCAAAGAAGTGAATTATTTACATTTTTTTTCTTCTGATATTGAAAAAATAAGGCTGAATAAATCTCTCACTGCATTCAGATGAGTTCCAATACTTCTGATGGAATTTAATTATAACAACAATCTAATTGAAGGTAAATTAAACAAGAGTATGACCAAATGTTGTCACACTAAATGAAAATTTAAATTACACCAGTAACAGACAGGTCTGTCTTAGGATTATGAATTAAAGTGTGTGACATTTTGCTTTCAGGTTAATCAATGAACGCTCCACAAATATTTTTGAAGCCTTCCTTGATGTTATAGGCTAAATTAAATCTTAAGTTCTGATAGACACTGAGCAGGAGAGCAAAGTAAGTTCACTTTGGAGCAGAAAAAATATGAGGCATGGAATGAGGAGTTTTTTGTTCAGAAGATGTGAGGCCCTTCCAGCTTAGGGTTCCTCCTGTCCTTCTACCAGTACACACAGAGTTGCACTTGGCTGGTATCTAACCAGCTGGTTTCTGCTCTCCTGAGTTTTTGAAGTATCAAAGGAAACAATTTTTTGACAGGAAGAGAACAGATCTGACAGATCAGTGAAGCTTGCCTTCATTTCTCCTAGATCTTGTTTTTGACACCCTGTTTACCACAGAATGTGCTGCTATACTTTCCCAAGGGAGTGCAGCCAGTGTCTCAGCCAGCAGAGGGAATGGCAGAGGGAATGCCAGCTGCTATGTGCAATGTCATTGCCTCCAGAGCTTGTGTGAATGCAAGGAGGGACTGCACTGAAACTTTTTTCTCCCTCCCCTCTGTTTTTTGCCCAAAACACAAGTGGAATT
Source organism: Nicator chloris (assembly GCA_013400495.1). Taxonomy (NCBI): domain Eukaryota; kingdom Metazoa; phylum Chordata; class Aves; order Passeriformes; family Pycnonotidae; genus Nicator; species Nicator chloris. Next base: position 31,250 of record WAAE01015054.1, read on the forward strand.
ATATCATTTTATCACATTGACATATCTATCACAGTTTTATCTTGCAACAGTTATAGCTCCCTGTGGATCCCTTTGCTTCCTGACATGCAGCCTGCTCTGGCCCCCATGCTGACCCAGAAAGAGCTCAGACAGTTTTACTGACTCATGCTCTCCTCATGATCACAAACTTGGCTACTTCTTCACTGCCATCCACCCCCTCTGAAACAAAACCCCTGGTATGAATTTGTTCCACTCTAACTCACCCATCATGTCAATCTCGCCCTTCCTTTCTGTTTCTTCAGATGTGTAGAAAACAAGCCTCTGAACAACAACAACAAAAAAAAAAGCCCTTCATCAATAAAGCTTGTCAGCTGTGGGCTCTGTGACTGCGTTTTCCTGCTCTTTAGCAGCAGATCTTTATATCTCTAAGAAAATGACTGCACAGCTCACAGCCTGTACTTTTCTTCCATTCATAAATGCACAGCTGGCATCCTTAGGGGATTTTATATTATGCATATTCACCCTAGCATTTTTGAACTTTCAGATGGTCTGTATCATTTCTTCTTTTGGGGAAAAAGATATTGTAGAAGCAGAGGGGTGTTGTCTAAATCCCCTGGATTTATCTAAGGTTAGCTTTGGGATTTGAATGGAAAGCCTTTCCACTTTTATTCACTACTATATTTTTTTGGGAGCCCAGAATCCAGGAGGTTGCTAGTAAAGAAAAAGTCTTAGACTAGCATTAGGGAGTATGGAGCCCCTCTCTAGCTAGGTAAGGGTTGTTGAAAACACAGCTTCCTGCCACCAGTTTAATGCTTTGTCCCAAATACCCTTTTCTTGACAAGGAAAATTGCTTGTCAAGTGCCAGAATTAAGAGTCCTACTAATTCAACCAGAAGGACACTCACACACACACACACACATACACACACATAAAATGGGAGCAGGTTTTTCAGTTTGTTCCAGTTTTATTGGCATTTGTTTACTCATTTAGATAGCACTGTCAAAACTGGCGTTTGGAGATACTTGCATATTTAATCCTTGGAATAAATTTTTCTCTTTTGCTCTCCTAAACTCTCAAAGAGTTCTGTTTGGCATAATAATTTCTCATTTCTGGTTGTCTTTTCAGGACTAGAGATGGTCAGAAATGGTGACTAATGCAACTTGTAACAAAGCATTTATTTTTCCTTTAGACAGATAATTCTATCTTATTGAGGGCCTGTCCTCAATTTCATTGATGACTTCCAAGAGAAAGGGATTGTCAAAATCTCTCCAACTCTATGCAAAACTCTATCTGTTAGAAGCATGATGGGTTACATCACAACAGTTTCTAAGACACATGAATCTTACTTTCCTAACTCTGTGGTGCTGCTCCACAGTTTAATGTCAGTGGAGTGCAATAACCCATCCAGAAACTAATTATCAATACAAATATTGGAGCTTAGAAGAAGTTTTTTAGCCCTTTTATTTTTCATATAATAGGATAGATAGTAACCAAGTTATTTTAAGCAGCTGTTTCCTTTCCCTCTCTTGTCCAAATGGAACCAGAATCACTTCACAAACCTGTGTGTCTGAAAACCTATGATTAATTTTATTACTTTGATTGAAAATTCTGGGTGCTTATAGACTGACTAAACTCTGGGAAGATTTCATGGGATGTAGTAAAACTAGAGCATAACTCTCTTGTCTTTGAACCTGCTGAGAGAAGGAGCACCCTTTGTCTTTGGCTCAGGCTTAGAGGACATTGAAAAATGTAAAAGATAACACAGACATTCTTTCAAATGTCTGACTCAAGCAGAAGGCCTCATATAAAAGGAGACTTGGATGCCTCTAGTGGGATATCCAAAAGGCAACATATTCACCTGGTCAGCTCAGTTAGTATATAATGTTATATAGAGGTATGTGGTGTGAAATAGCATAAAAGCCCAAGGTTGGAGATTTATCTTTTCCTTTATTTGTTTTTGGCTTGAATTGATCCTACTGGAGTAAGAAGAATGGCCCCTGGAGTAGGAATCTTATCTGCATTTCAGTCAGTATGCTGTAGTCTGCAAGTTGCAGCACTGAATCAGGGAACAGTAAGAAATGTTTCACTCTTGTTCTGCAAGAAGATATTATGAACAAATAAGGCCATGAGAAAACCTGAAGACACTGTATGTTTTGGCAAGAGGATTTCTCTGTCTCAGCAAAACTATGTCCTCTGTTGCATTGTCTTGCTAGCCCAGTTTTCAGTTCTTTGTTACATCTTGGAAGAGTACTTTTGGATGAAAAATGCCACAAAATCTAATATAACCTTCAACTGGATTCTTATTTCACTCTTCTGGGCTGAAGGAGGTACTAATTTTCCTCTTTGCAGGTAGAGAAAAGAACTGAGGTTGGTTTCTTTGGGAAGACTGAAACCAGTCTCAGCCTTCCTTAATGAGGACCCTTAAGGAGAGGTGGGGGAAATCCTACTCTAGTATTTTTAAATGAAGTGGAGCCTGCAACAGTTTTTTTGCCAAATTTTGATTTTGTATGTGCTTGTGTGTTCATAGAGTATGGGATAAGCTACATGAGGAACAGAGGCGGACAATCGCATGGTTACTTCATCCTGGTTCAGTAGATGATGAATTGACAGGATAATTTTGACTGTGATGTCTCAGACAGAATAACTTTATTGCAAATAATGAAGATAAAACTGATAGGCATTTATCATTTTCTAGACATTATGTATTGGGTCTGGCTGGGGTGGAGTTCATTTTCCCACAGCAACCCTCACAGCGTTGTGCTTGGCATTGGCAGCTGAAAGGGTGTTGATAACACACCAGTGTTTTGGGCAGTGCTGAGCAGGGCTGGCACATCTTATTGCTCTCTCTCAACATTCCCCTCCCATCCAAGGACTGGGGGTGGGCAAGATCCTG
>WAAE01015056.1:0-22677 GCA_013400495.1 Nicator chloris
CTCTCGGACGTCCGGGGACGAGAGCCCACGGTGGGCGCAAAGGAATGCCGCCCCGTCCTCTGGGAATTTCCTGCCGTCACCGGGCTGCTGCCTCTTAGTCGGCTGCCATAAAGGAAACCAAAAGTGAACACATGATCTTAGCAGATCTGTTGGCCGGATGGTGAGGCTGTGTCAGCATAATGAGTGGATCACCTAAACACACAAACAATAATGGATGCTTAGAGCTGCACCAGAAACACCACTACCCTAGCCACACGAACACATAAATTAAAAAAAAAATGGCACCAAAAAATGCCAACTCTAATTACCCATAATCAATTTAGCAAATATAATAAAAATAATCCCATGTCAAATCCCCTTAAAAAAACTCTACAATATATGCCCAGAAATTCCCCTAAAACTAGAAGAGATCTGCCTCTACCTCTAACCAAACAAAAAACAAAAAGCCCATGTCTTTTGAACTATACAAATTCATTAACTTAATACATCAAAATCACAAAAATTTAAAACCTTTGTCAACACTAGTATGCCATATATGCTAATCTCATCACTACATACAAAATCAAAACCTATTTCTACTACTAACATAACAAAAAAATCACAAATTTTAACTGTAATAAAACCTAATAAAAAAACAGAATTAAAAAAACATTATAACTAACCCAAAACCCCATTCTTTTCAAACTTCCTCCAAAAGAAATATTTTAAGTGCCAAAAAACCTCAAACATTTAAAATAACTGTATAAAACAAAAATAATTGAACAATTTTAGACCTTACCTAAACTACCAAAAAATCCATCTGCAATAAAACTTCTTTAAAAAACTCCCAAAAATACCAGTTACCACCTCAACAATACACCACCAACAATACCTAAGAACTCCAAAGACTGTAACTCCCATCCACAAAGTAATCCATAAACTAAACACCAAAAATAATCAACAAACCCACTCACTCTTCAACAGTCTCATTTCACCTGTACACAAATCTATAAAAAAATTTTAAATTGACTACAAACCATTGTACCTTCAGTAGAATAACTCCATGATTTACCACTACTGTACCAAACATTAAAATTCCAAGGCAAACTAAAACCCAAACCAAGAAAATAATACGCCACTATTAACATTACCAATGCTTTCTCCTTCATTCCTCTAACAACCAAATACAAACCTCGATTTACCTTCACCTAAAAAAACTTAAAACACACCTAAAACCAACTACCCCAAAAATAAAAACACCATCCTACCATCTGCCATCAACCAAAGCCAACTACACTAAAAAAACAAAACTCCAAAACATCTATAATACATCAACAACATTATATAAAAAAATAACAGAACACGCTGCCCCATCTCTGCAGGACCCTCTCCCCTGATTACCTTTCCTGTAGCAATACTCAGAGCATTTGAGACAAAACATGCTTAGGTCTGGTCCTCTACAGCCACAAATCAAGGAGAAGAGCAAGTTCCTGGGCATGGTAAGGTAAATTGAGACCTGAGTCCTCTTTTTTTTACCTGTATAGAAGATTTCTTGAGGATTAAGGCAGCCTCCTCTGTCTTCTACTTGTCAGTCTGAATACAGCACATGCAACTTAACTGCATAAACTGTGACAAGAAGTTTGAGAAATGCATTACTATGAATTGAGTTACATTTTCCCCTCCAATCTTAATAGTATGCACAGAAAGCCAAGAACTGAAAATACACAACAGCATATGGTTTAAGCACAGCTCCTCTTCTGTGCAATCTAGCATCCTTAAGTTGTATCAAATACTTTGACCAAATTTTGCACAATAAACAAATGACAGTGGTCAGTATTTAAAAGAAAAGCAAGAACAGCTGAATGCTTTTCAAGGAAAAGGAGAATCTTTTCCTGACAAAAACATCACACAGCAACATAGCAAGAAAGGTTACAAAGATAATTCATCTCCATTAACAGTGCTTTCTCCAGCCGTTCTTAAACATAGATGCACTCAAATCTTTAGTCATTGAAATGAGATTATGAGGATAGATTAGTAGTCCAGCATCAAAATCTTGCATGGGCTTCAACACAAATGAAGCTTTGACAACCCATGTCATCTGAGCCTAGCTAATGGAATCTGTCAACATTACACACCAAATCCAATACACAAGGAATAACATTGAAAAGAGTCCAATTCCAAATTTCTCATAGCACGCGTTTCAATTCTTACAAGGAGCAATGTCTGGGGAAGTTCTGGAGTGGTCCAGATTTGTGCTGTCCAGATTTGGATCGCCTCCTTTGCCTCCACGTGGATGGACAGAAGTTACCCCTCTGTATGGGATACATTTTATACCCTGTGTGTAATACCGTGTGGCTTGATAGCACTTTTTTCCTGAATTCTTATAGTTCTGCAGGCAGCACTGTTATTGATACAGGATGGCCTCTTTACCAAAAGGAAAAAGGAAAGATTCAATCCCCAGTAAAAGTACAACTTTAAAAGTGACTATGTCTCTGCATGTCAGTTTTCAGGCCCATAGCTTGGCTGAGCAAATGAACACTTAGGAAAATCTAAGAAGAATTTTCAGATGTTTAAAAATTTATTTAGAGACAGATAAGAGGCATACTTGTTTTTGTTATTTCAGCCATTAGCACAAGAAGGGTAATGTTATCTAAGTATTGAGGGTTTTTAGCATCATCCTAAAAGCAAGTGCTGCATCCTAAGTCGTGCTGCATCCTAAGACATGCTGCATATAGACCCACCAAGAATTGTTTCAGCTAATTCCATTCCTTTATTGGAAAATGAACAGAGAAGTAGCTCTGTTAAGGAAAGATGGAGCAGAAAAATCTAATTGAAGCAAAGTGGGATGTAAAGTATCATGAAGCATTAGTAGTTGTATGCCAGTCCAAGTGAAACTGCTGACTGTAACTTCCTCTTACATATTGCAGTCCAACGGGTTCCTAGCGAGGTCTCGCTTTAAAGAGGCTCGGCTAGTGCCCTTCTTATTTTCCACAAGTCTTTCAGGGCATTTTTCAAGAAATACTGCCAAATATCCATACCCAAGAAAGCACTCTAATATGTCTTCAGACTTCTCTCCCAAATAATTCTTTAGCTTTCTTATTCTCTTAGTCTCAGCACTGAAGCCTTTTAAAAATTTATCTCACTTACTGTCCCTGATTTACAGGCAAAGTCCCTGATTTTTCTCTCCCCGCTTCACTAGACCATTGTCTTCTCCTTGCCAAGAACCCAGAAGCAACATTATTTTTATTTTTGCAGGTTTCTTCCAATTCTAAAAACTCCTGAGAGCTGAAATTCTTTTCAGCCTTTTGTGCCTTTCAATTTCACTTATTCTCATTTATTCTATGCCGTCTTCCTTTTTTCTTTCAAGCTTTCCTTTCCGTTACAATTCTTTCCTTTATGGCTTTTCCTGCGTTCTCCCTCACTATATAGATGCAGAGAGAATGGTTTTTACCCCACAGCAAGCCCAGCAACCGAGTCTTGGCCCAGGCAGTTCAACTGAGCTCCATCGTTATTTGGTCTGGCTACTCTCTTCCATTCCATAATAAAAGAAGTCAGGGAGCTAGGTCACAGCCTATAGCAACTATTATCTGATGGCTTTGTTCTCTGTCTTTTCTGAAAAGGAACACTGAGAAATCTAAATAGAGAATTTCAGCTGGAACTGTAGAGTGAGATATATGTCTCTCTGTGATTAAAACTGGGGCCACCTTTAAACCAGTAATAAAAATTTGCCTGGTGCAATGTCCTAATATCCTGAGTCATTCAAAGACTGCAACACAGCAATATAACAAATTCTGAGAGGCCTCAAAATAATGAAACACTTCTGGTCTGGTAACATAAAGGACACATATATCATTAAGTGTTTGTCACTGAATGTATTCTTAGCAGACTCAGCTGAGTGAAATAAATTTTCAAAGAACTACAAGTCCTGCAGTGGAGTTCCAACAGAAAGTTGAGAAAAGCAGATAGAAGAAAAACAACATTGGAAATCTATGTGACTTATGCCTTACGCCCACTTTACTGGTTTGATCTGATAAGAAAGTTCTGGCAACAAAGAAGGGCTGGGAACAACCTCAGTGAGGGCCCTCGCATGAGCACGTGTGTTTACTTTTTGTACAGGTTTATTCATAACGTACTTAAGAACTGAACTAGGGTCACCTAGCTGCTGCCAGGAGTTGGTAACAAATGATCTGTACAAATACTGAGAGCCTGCCTGGTCAAATGGGATAAAGGTTTGTCGTTTTACAGGAGGTTTGCTCCTATAAATAGTGTGCCTGAATAAGCAGTACTTAGCTTTAGAAAACCTGGGATGGTCAATAACCTTGTCGCTGCAAAGGAGAGAAACAAAGCTGTAGAAATTGCACTAATTACTCCTCTCATATCCCAGAACAGTTCAGAAGACTGCATGATGGAAGGCAAAAAATACAAGTTTCTGTCCCATTAAGCTCACCAGCATACAGCCAAAGGTCTAAGTATCAATGAATATGCATAAGGAGACCAAAAAAGGGTGAGAAATGCACTTGCACCAGAAAGTGATACCAAGGTACTGCAAAAGCCACATGGCCCTGGAAATGTTTCTGCTTTCACAATGTGCAGAGTAAGACACTCCTATATTAGGGGTTATGAAGATCAGCATTTCTGGGCTGCTTCCTTATATGGTAAGGAATTGTAAGGCTTTGAAGATAAATGTAAAATGTAATAGCTCTTAAATCAGTAAAACTCATTGCTCTTTTCAGTATGCTGGATCCAGTATGCATTCAAGTTTTTCTTCGTTCATGTTCTCATCTCTCAAAAACTAATAATTAGATTTGCAGATAATCATAGAATAGCTTGGGTAGAAGGGATCTGAAAGATTATCTGATTCCTACCCCTGCCTCGCTTCCACCATGGGCAGGGATGTCAGCCATTAGAACAGGTTGCTTAGGGTCCCATCCAACCTGGCCTGGAACACTTACAGGGCTGGGGCAAGGGGTATTATGCTCTAATTAAAAAAAAAAAAAAAAAAAAAAAGACAACAGACAAGCTTTTTAAAACATTCAGAGGATTTCATTGGGTCCAAAAATGATGTGGCAGATCTAAATAAAATTTGCTGACCTATATACAACTTGAAGGCAATTGCTCAGAGTTTAGCTAGGTATATATCATCTAGATCATCCCTGAAAGAAAAGAGAGCGGATAACTTTGAACTAAAAGAGAAGTTAGTAAGGGGATGATACTGGAGACAGTGTTAGGGAAGAGAAACAGGGAGTTTGCCCCACTAACAGAGAAGTTAAGGAGGGGGTTTATTGTGATATGCCATAAAACAAGTAAGGTTACTACTGCGTCCATGCTTTTATTTGAGACTAAAGAATGTCTCGAGTCCCAAAGCTTGTCTACTTTCTTCGACTAAATCAGTTGATCTAGTAAAGACCTCTGCCTGTGATTTCTATTTCTTATGTCCTGCTGTATTGTCCACGGTCACGTTTCAATCTCACAGACATCGTATTGAAGTAAAGGGAATTCCACAGCTCGCTCCCCTGTATGCTGCAACCGGCACTAGAACTCTCTTTGTACCAGCCATGATTAGCTGTGAAGATACAAGTGGACACAGGTCTTTGAAGGATGTGATGAGCAGTTATAAAATAAGAATTTTAGAGATCTCCCTATCAGAGTGGTATAATATAAGCAGCTCATAAAAAACTAGATTAAAACTTGGAAGACCCCTGCTTCAATATATAGTTTATGGTCCTGTCCATCTCTGTTTATCATCTTAATAGTTTAATGGCCCCATCCTCCAGTACGACTCTGCAGTGCATAAGAGCACTCTTACTGATTATCTGACATCTCCCAATCCTTTCACCTATCACAGATGTCCCAAATTGCTACTCCTGCTGCTGCCTCATTTCTTGCTCTTTTGCTCTTCTTTCACTTCTCATCTGGATCAATGCATAGCTGTGATCTGTCTTAATCCTCCAAGTGCAGTTAAGAAGTAATACAAAACAGAAAAATAGTGTATAAATAGTAATTATTAGGAAAATGCAGTACTTTTCATTTCTATTACTTCAGAACAAAACTCTGTCATCTCTAATACAAGTGATCACAAAAGGGTGTCATTACAAGTTTCCATATAATATTTGAAGACTACCAGTGGCTCTACATATACCTAAGATGCTAGAAAGAAGAAACACATTATTTTAAGTGAAGTTATAGATGTTAAATGTGCCAGGGATGAAGAAGATAATGGAACCATAACATTTTCTACTGTGCTATTCATAATTGTTACTGGCTACATAAAGAGAGGTTTACTCTTTGCGGGACCTTTTTCTCAATTAAAACACGTTTCCTCAACATATATTGACAGAAATGATTCTGTGCTTTATCTAAATGGGCTACTTCGATGTTAAGTGCTTAATAACTACAAGCTAAATGCAATGGTCTCTCAGCTGGACCATTATACCCATTAAACTTTAAATAAAACAATTTTCAACTTCTGTACAAAGTGGGATGTTTGTAGTTTTTTTTCCCTTTTTTTTTTTAAGCAATAATCATGCCACAAATAATTCTGTACTATAGCTTTTAAAAAAAAAAAAAAAAAAAAAAAAAAAGAAAAATACTGATGGGGAATTTCTACCTACAAAATTTTTATTCCTTTTATAATAGAGAATGCAAGAATAAAATCCAGAAACTTCACAACAGTCACCCCTATGTGATCTAAAATATTCAGAACATCCCTTGATAATGGTTATTAGAAGAATATATGGGATCCCTTAAATAACAAAAAAAATATGCCTTAAACTTTTCCTGAAACACTAAAAATTTCACTTTAGAGCAGGGCTTCTCCAGAAGATACTGGGAAATACAGAATGAGAAAGCTCTGTAGCCTTGATTTAGTGCTGACAAAAGGTTAACGTTAACCAGTGAAATTCATTTAATATCTAAGATGTTATAGTCAGAAGCACTGGAGGGCTTCTAAAAAATTTAAATAGTCATGGAAAATATAAATTCAGCCACAAAAGTAGTACTGAAAAACTCTAAGGTTCAAAATGCACTCAGATCTACCTGCTTCATATCTTAAGTGTCACCCACAAGAGCTATATCAGTGTAAACTGCTGTATCAAACGGATCTTCATAGGCAATAGCATCAAAATATAAATAGTCACTAGCAAAAGTGTCAGAAAATAGCAAACGGAGCTTAAGCCTTCTTACTGTGTCAGTCATGGATTTTAAAACAACCAACCAAGTGTCCTTCCATCCCCAGTTAGTACTAACTATTAAATTTATCTTCCTATGAGCAATTAACGTAAAGAATGCAGGGCATGAGTAACGTGATTGCTGTTGCCCAGCCCAGTGAACAGAACTGCTGCATCTGCATTGTGAACAATCTGGAAGCTGTGGGGAAACATTGATGAAAATCCTGATAAAAGACAATGAAAAAATAACCAGACTGTACAATGAGAAAAGCATGAGTGTTGTTTCAATGTTTGCACAGGATAAATAATGCTATGGCCTGTATGAACTACGCACCTGGAAAATCATCGAGCCATACCTGATACACATGGACCAATTAATAAGAGAAGGCATTGTCAAACTACTTATGTCCAGCTTCCTAACGTAGTCCCAAAATATTTTTAAGAAACCCATTTCATACAGCATATACTGCAAGGCAGCTATATTTGACAGCTATTGTAACCATGAGAGAGTGTAAAATTAAGGATTAACCTTATAACATGTGGACATTTTCTTGGAATGATACATTTGAGATAGCAAACGTACTCAGCACAGCCAACATGACAGAGCAAGTAGTTGTTTTCCCAGACTTTCAACAGAAAAACAATCCTTTGTCTCTTAAGTGAAATTTACAGCCTCAACAATCAGTGTGACTGAGGCACTCGTAAGACTGACTCAGCACTCCTTTAACAGTTCACCAGATACATTTTTTATGCCCAGCCTAAGTATTTTTTAGTACTGTGACAAGACCTCTGTCCTTCAGCACATTTGACACCAGATTTAGCAGAGAGATGGGGTTTCATGCCTACAGACCATTTTGTACTATGATGGTTCTGACAACAAGGACTTCTGATCGTCATCTTACAACCTAGTCTAAAGGTATTTTTCTAATGTAAACGCACATATCCTAAGATAAAACTCTACTTAAAGAAGACCTTACTGATTAGCCCTTGAGCACACTGACATACATGGGTCAAGAACCCAGGAATGTGTACCTCTAAGTTCACATCATTCAGCCCTGAGGTCAGCTGTGGAACTTGTTACACCACAGATCTGTACTGCTGATGTTCTGTGCAGTCCTGAGGAAACAGTGCAAGAAAGACCAGTGTTGCCCAAACTGATGAGGTCATGCTGAAATAATTTCTTTCAGGTCAATTAAAATGACCTCCCAAGCAATGCTGCAGTTGCTTCATGATAGCAGAAACTGCAAACTATCTGCCCATTTAATCTAAATGAGTCATATAATCACTTCAGTAAAAATGAATGTAGTAATGGTTAAATGCTCAGAGACGGGGAATTAATGCTTATGTAGATTTTTGACAACTATAATTGATGAGCATTATTGTTAGTCCATCATCTCTGTAGCAATAGTCTAGTCCTACACGAAGACTCTGGTTTTGTCTAGTTCAAAGAGGAGGCTGAGGGGCAACCTCATCGCTCCCTGCGGGTTCCTGAGGAGGGGGTGTGGAGGGGAAGGCGCTGGGCTCTTCTCCCTGAGAGCCAGGGACAGAACGTCTGAGAACAGCTCAAAGCTTTTCCAGAGGAGATACAGACTAGACATTATTAGGAAGCATTTCTTTACCAAGAGAGTGGTGAAACACTGGAAGATGGTTCCTAAAAGATGGTTGATGCTCTAGATATGTCAGTGTTTAGAGGCATTTGGATTGTGCCCTTAATAATATGCTTTAACAATGTTTCAGCCCTGAGGTGGTCAGGCAATTGAACTAGATGATCAGTGTTGATCCTTTCCAAATGAACTATTCTATTCTATTCTATTCTATTCTATTCTATTCTATTCTATTCTATTCTATTCTATTCTATTCTATTCTATTCTATTCTATTCTATTCTATTCTATTCTATTCNTATTCTATTCTATTCTATTCTATTCTATTCTATTCTATTCTATTCTATATTCTATATTCTATATTCTATATTCTATATTCTATTCTATATTCTATATTCTATTCTATTCCTGATGCTATTATACTTCTTTAGCTGGGGAAGAGGTTAAAGCATCTCAACTTGGTGATACTAAGGTTTTTCAAAAGGGAGTAACTGTGTTTGCTTAATATTAATCATAAATGCCATTCCCAGTATATCTTATTTTTTAATTTTTTTTTTTTTTTTTCACGTGACTAACCCTAAAGTTAATTTCTTGGCTTAGCCTGGAGGAAGTACTAGCTTGAAATTCAACAAAATTCTAGCACGGAACAGAAGCATTGCTGTAAGTCTAAGTAACTTGGTGGAAGTATTGCTACCGCTTCTTCTCAAATCCCTGCTAAAATTCTCAAGAACTTTGCATCTCCGGGAATTTTATCATCTGCTAGTTTTTTGAGCATTAAGAGTTTTAGCACTTCCTGTAGTAAGGAAGAACATGCATGTTCAGGTGAGATACTAGAATTTTTCTATTTTGAGAGAGTTTAAGACTCTGGTCTGTGGAGGGAAGAAATTATAAGAATTATTGTTACATACCGAGGTAGAATACAACTAGAATTTGGATACATGACTGCGACTCCCCTGTACAAATACAAAGCATGAGAGTGTTTTATTGTTTCAAGTCAAGTGGTAAAGAGAGGAAAAATTCAAGAGAAATATGTGACTGTCCTGCCTGTACTTATCGCCATGGCAAATGATGAGTGGAACTGGGAACAAATCCCTGCTTCCTGCACTCAGCCACATGTCCTGATCAGTAGGTCTTGTGGCCTCCCATCCCAAAAGAATCACTAGAAAAGGGGAGCAGGCAAAGATGAAGCAGAGGGCAAGTTAGGAGAAAAACACACATACATCTGCCTTGTTTAGCCTATTTGCCAAAGGAAACGAGGCTTATAAATCAGTTGTATGTGGTTCTGTGCTCTTCGGTGATAATTAAGCCTTTTCATTAAGTGTAAGAAAGCGGCGGGAGGTCTCAGCATTGAACTTTTTAACAGTCTTGTAAAGACTGGTGAGAGAGGTAACTATTTCTCTAATGAGAAATAAAGGTTCGCCACCAATTTTCTTCTTAATAGATGCCAAATTAATCATACAACCAGGAGAACAGCTTCTACTGCAGACTGCTTGCATTGCAGATCACTGAAAATCAGCCCAAAAGACAATACAAGAGAAACGGAGACCTACTTACTTCCCTGCTTATAGGAATGTTTATTTTATTGTGCTAGCTAGAAGAAATTATAAGAATTCCTCAATCCACTAAACATCTGCTCAGTGCAATGTGTAAAGTAACATGAACAAAGCAAATTACAGAGCCTAGCTTTTTAGAAGACTATCACACTTTTGTAGCACGTGGATTTTTTTTTTAAGAAAACAAGGCCAGAACTATAACCGGCTCTGGGATGACAAAGAAACTATCCGTTAGGAAAGGAGAATGTGAAATGCTGAAATAAGTTGGAGTGACAACATAATATTTTGATTATTCAAATAGAAACATAAAGCCTTTTCAGTCCTATTGGAGTAAGTTACATTACATTGAAATCTTAGCTCTAGGAAAAATTTGTGCCAATTTTTAAAATTCTATGCAGACTACTCTAAGTACTCAATAATTGTTCAGTCTAGCTTCACAGTAAGGTCAAGGTAAGAAGGGCTTCAAAAAGAGGAGGGGATGACCCAGAACACTTTTTGTCATCAGGGAAGTTTCTTCTCTACAATGTTTTATTAACTTAATGGTTAGACTCACTGTGCACATTTGCAAAATTAAGTGCATTTAATTTAAGTGGCTAATCATGTACTTTAGAAATTTACTCTAAACAGTCCTGTTACAGGGATGGCAGTTTCTGTTACTGCTATGTAAATCCTAACTATATTTCAAAGCTACTCCTTAGTCATAGGTGTTTTGAAATGACTTTTTAGTTACATTATAAAGAAGTTCCTATTAAAGTAACAGTATTAGTCATTAAAAATAGGATCCTCTATAATGTATAAGGGTAATTGGACTTCTGTGACATGCATGGTGATGGAATTTGTTTCAATTGTGTGATGACAGGAACATTTTCCATAGGACTTGCATCTTGTTCAGTGTGCTGGTATTCACCTAATGAGCTGCTATGCGGCACTTTGTCCATTCTTTCTGAATGCTGTCTCTTTATCCTGAAAAATCTATTCCTTCTCCCTCCTCACGAGGTTTTCATCAAGTCTTATTGTGTGCTGACAAGTAACAGTTTCCCTGCTTAGTTCCCATCCTCGTATCTTACTTATCTTTCACCTAGTCTTAAATTTATTCCCTTCCATAAAAACTGAGGCCTAGCTGTTTTTTTTGGTCAGCCTATCCTAGGCTTAGATGCTTTCCTATCCTAGTCCTCATCTCATGAGAGCTTTTCCTGAGCATTCTTCTCTTTTCTGTGGGCTTTTTTCCTTCTATCCTCATGTCACATGATCTTTTCTTCCATTTGTACTGGAAGGCAATGGGATACCTGTTTCTCTCTCAGGTTCTTCCTGCGACTTTTCCCATCAGGTTATGGAGAAAGAGGTGTAAACAATCACTACAAAGGCACAGATGTACATGCAATCGAGTCACACAAGGGAACCATAAAATTTACAGCCTGTTCAACTACGAACATTAGAAAAATCTCAAACGTGCATGTGCAAACAAGTGTTAGCCTACGGCTGGATGCAGCAGGTCTCTGTCATACTTTCAAGCTGAATACTGGCAATCCTAGGGTTTTTTTTCTGATTGTTTAATGTGGAAACCAGAAGGAATTATGCTCTTTTGCTCCACTCTAACATAACACAAAGGAACCATGGGAAGGGGGGAGGGCAGTCACCAACAGCAGCTATTCTATTGTTTTCCCTCAAAAACTTGGCAGAGCAACAAGCTAGACACAGCTGAAATGTGCTGGCTAAAAATTTCTCAAAACTTTCATCTGAGACAGACACAAACCATGCCTAATACCATCATAAAGAAAGTTTGTCAAAGCTGCAGATACCTGAAAAAACGGTTGCCTACTAAAAAATATTA
This sequence comes from Nicator chloris, assembly GCA_013400495.1. NCBI lineage: Eukaryota > Metazoa > Chordata > Aves > Passeriformes > Pycnonotidae > Nicator > Nicator chloris. Next base: position 12,132 of record WAAE01015056.1, read on the forward strand.
GTAATCCCTATATATGTACAACATTACCAGCATTGCCTACAATTCTGATTCACACACTTTTTTGCATACGATGCATGAATTCTAAATTAATGGTATGCTCTAAATGCATAGTTTGGTTTGGGGTTGTTATTTTGTGGTTAGTCAAGGAACACTTCCTTGATTTTGGTACTTTCAGAAATAATTAATTTGATTTCAAAACATGTCTATGAAAATTGTCTCAGGTCAAACATGATCTCCCATACTGGGGAAATTAGGAGTTGGAGTGTTCTTTGTTCATGAGTTTGCATTTGAGACTTTATTTGTTTAATCCTTTCATGGCTCATTTACCATTTTAAGTCAGAAAGAAATCCGCCTCCTAACAGAATTCCCTCAGTTTATTGTGAGCAAAAAGCAGTTATATTTAATTGTCTTGAGGAAGGTAACGGAGCACAGGAAAGGATCTGGGCATCCTGGGCGACACGAAATTGAACACGAGCCAAAAATGTGCCCTTGCTGAAAAGGTGAATGGCATCCTGGGTTGCACGATGCAGATCGAGGGAGGGTGATCGCTGCCCTCCGCTCAGCGCTGCTGAGGCCACACCTTCACGGCTGTGCTGAGTTCTGGGCTCCCCACTAAGGAAGACATGAACACACTGGAGAGAGGGCAACAAAGGGCCACAAAGATGATGAAGGGACAAGAAAGCATCTCTCCAAGGAGGAAAGGCTGAGAGAGCTGGGACCGTTCAGCCTTGGAGAAGAGGCAGCTCGGCGGATCTCACCCACCTGTACTAACACCCGCAGGGAGAGTGCCAAGAGGACGGAACCAGGCTCTCCCCAGTGGCTTTAGTCCTTCTTCCCGCAGGGCTTAGAGGCACAGGAGCAACGCTCCTCCTGTGTACCACCGCCGCTCCCAGCCTAAGCCACAGCACCCTGACACGGTCCTACCCTCTATTCGCGCAGTGGCGTATTTTGAAGCATTTTCAAGCTCCGCTTTACCCGAGAGGCACGGGGGGTGGGGGGGCGTTGAGGCCTCCCATAGAGGACGCGGTGCCGGCCCCGGAAGGAGGGGGGGCTGACGTGCCGCCGCCGCAGGCGGCCATGGCGGGGGCTCCGCCCGCGGCGCCGCGGGGATTCCTCGGGGCGGGGCCTCCTCCCGCTGCCACGGACGTGCTGCTGCTGGCCCCGCCCCTATATAAGGGGCGGCCTCAGCGCGGTGCCGACCGCAGCCGTCGCATCTCCCGCAGCCGACCTGCGTTCGGGCACCATGGCAGGTCAGTGTGCGCCCGCCCGGCTCGCGCCGCCTTTCGCGAGGGCCGCGGGCCGCGCTCGCGGAGCCGCCCCGCGCTCCTGGCCGCGGGATCGCGGCGGCCGCGACTGCGCCTATTTTTAGGCGGCCGTCCCGGCGGCGGGCGGGCTCCGGCTGGTGGGGGCAGGGGCCGCCCGCGGCGGGGTCGGAGCTGTCCCGCCGGGCACCGCTGTGCGGTTTGAGAGGACGCGCACGGTGCGGGCTCTCTCCGCGCCTACCTCGATGCTGTACCCCAGGCTCCGTCCCCTAACGGGAGGGATGTAGCCGGCGTGGTGGGGTTGGAGAGGCCACTGTAGGGCTACAGCGGCTCACAAGGGAAAACCCAGCCCTCTCCTGAAACGCCGGAGAGAGCTTGTGATTACTGTGATTTTGATCCTTTGCAGTGAGTAGGTCCTTACCGGCTCTCCACGCACGTGTCGCTTCTTTCTTCCGTATTTTTGGTGTGTGGGGTTTTGTTTGTTTGTTTGTTTTGGTAGGGTGGTTTTTTTTTCCCGATTTTCACCTGAAGTTGGCAGCAGAGTCGATTTGATTTTGAGATCTGGTAGCCTGCAGGAAGTCTGCCCCGCGATTCATGTCTTCATAAGATGCTCCTGTCTCTCTAGGAATCCTGTACTCAAAAAAAAAAAAAAAAAAAAAAAAAAAAAAAAAAAAAAANAAAAAAAAAAAAAAAAATCAGATATACTAGCACCTAACTCAGAGAGTAGGAGGAAAAGCAAACACCTGTGGACTCTGGCTATGCTTATGAAGAATCTTCCAGGGGAATTTTTAAATTATCTGGGGCAAGCACTCCAGTAACCTCCTGCACGTCATCAAATGAAAGATTGCTTCTAGCTCAGGCTTCTAGGATGCTTGTGGGTGTGTAAGGGCTAGCATAAAAACTCTTGCAAAGAGATATAATAGCCTGTGAACTTGGGCAGCCAAAGAGGTCTCTGAAGTAGCGTGGTTTTGTCTGGGTAAGTCAATTAGGAAGCTGTGCAACTGTCTCTCATTCTATGTGGTTTTGAAGACATACTGTCACACATACTGTGAGTTCATTATATTTCGGACCTAACAGTGGCTGCTGTGTAAACATAAGATTCTGTGGAGAAAGTGTTTACAGAGAAGGGGGAAAGGATGAGAAGGGAGACCTACACAGCTGAAATACCTGTTGTTTAGGTACAATGTACTAGTCTTCTGCAGATACAGCTTCTATAATAAGCACCAACTGGTCTTGCCCAAATTATAGCATGGGCTCATGTACTTACATACATAAATGTACTTTGGATGTAGAATAGAACATTGTTTATTCACAACCTTGAGAAGTTGTGCTGACTTAGATGGTTTCCAAGTTGGCAATATTCACCTCCTGTCAAGCAGTTGTAAAGTTTCCTCCTAGAGTTGGGATGCAGTAGGGGGCTTCTTAGCCTTTACTCCATCATTAAATTGACTTTATTTCTCTAAAGACCTTTGTGTGTGAATATTCAGTCTCAAGAAGATGAGATGAAGTATGACCTGCTAACAGGTCAGTGAAGAAAAGACCAGTCTTACAGTGGCAAGGTCACTTTAAGAATTAGTCTTGCACTGTTAGGGAAAAAAAAAACCCAAAAAATCCAAGCAACATTCAGATGAATGTTGGGCACAATCCCACTTTGTCTGCACTGGATTTTTAGTGAGCTGTCTGAGAGCATAGTGTCAGACTTCCATATATTGAATAGTAACATGCAAATTACCTAGTGAAAAACCCTGTCGTGTTAGGAGGATGTTTATACAACTGAAAATGTTACACACTTGCCCTTTCAAAGAAACATAAAGTTGTTCTGCAGACTTGCTGAATATGAACTAGTACAAATAGGCAGCTAAAAGTGAATTGAAACAAAATATCTTTATTCCCGGCATTATAGAAGCTTTTTTGATCTTTGTGATTGACCCCTATAATCTAAATCCCTTGGGACTAGTTGGTTTTGCTGCGAAGCAAAATAGAAGGTTTTGTAGCTGCTCTATAGATCTTGCAGACCAGGTTTGCAGAGCTTATAGGCAATTATGGTACCTGATTGTCTGTCATCACCTGTTAAGGAAGTATTAAGTTAAAAAGGTAGTAATGATGACTGCCTCATGAACTTAGGAGTTGTGCCAAACAAAAATTTTTCTGAAAGGAGTTCGTATTTTAATCTTACTACTAGGCTTGATAGTAAGCTGTTATGTGCCCAGAACCCTCACTCTGATCTAACCTTGTTAACACCTTCTGTAAAGAAAAGAAATCAAAGTTGCCAAAATAAATTTGACTCTTGAAATTCTTAGGAAGAAACTGTTTGGCTGATCGAGTGAAAAATGGATTGGTAGAAAAGAGCATGCTTTGTAAAGTCATATAACTTTGAAAGGAGGTCTACATGAAAATAGTTAACAGTGAACTGAAGAACTTTTTAAAGTTGTGTTTGCTTTTGTCAGTCCCACTCCGGCAGTTTAAAACAACATGAAAAAATGCAAAGCTTGTATAATATGGCTTCAATAAGTACTACATGGCAAAACAATCTGTCTTAAGCTATATTTAAGATACAGCTGGAGCAGAAGATTATAGTACCTATTTCTGCTCAAAGAGTAAAAATTGTTCCTGTAAGTTTTAAATTGGTTTTTGTATTACTAGTTACTTCCCATTTAAATCTCACGTTCTTGTGACAGAGCTGCAAGCATAGGTTGCGGAACAACTCATCTGCAAAATCCTGAGCTAGCAAAATTTAAAACTGTTGTCTAGGATATAATTCAATGCTTACTTTCATTTGAAAATGAAATGCAAGTTTTACACTGCTTTAGCTTCAGGACTGAGAGCTGAACATAGAGAAACTCTACAAAACTCTACTAACTTTAGGCCAAAAGCAAGCCTACAGACTCCAAACACTTTTTCCATAATAGCATATTAGTGGCCAAAATAGGGCTCTTTAGAATTTCAGATTGTCTCTACGTTTGCCATGGCTTATTTAACCTGTGGGCAAATTTGAACTGGTATTCTTTTGTAACAGTCTTGATTGTGTGGGTCATTTTACTGTATTTTGCCATGTGTCAAGTTACCAATAGCAAGTAATCTGCTTCATTGAGTCATGTAGGAAGGCCCTATACAGAATTAAAGGGCACATCTGAGAGGTCTCACAGCATGATTACCTAACAATACTAGGTTTCTGATGTATCTGTCTCAGAATAAAGTAGTGGATCATGCTAACTTGACCAAGTTCATTTCTTCCAGACCAGTCTTTTGTGACTCTAGCCACAAATGATTCCTATGTGAAAGGAGCACTGGTACTTGGTTCATCCTTGCAACAGTACAGAACAACAAGGAAGCTGACTGCACTCATAACTCCTCAGGTCTCAGATCTTATGAGGTAAGGTCACTTACATACTTCAGACTGCAACAGTTCCTGCTGATGTGCAGGTTGAAAAATGGAAGTTAAATTCCTTAATAGTAACCTTTCAAAACTCTGGAAGCTAAACAGCTCATTTGAGCAGAACTCAACTTATCTATACTACCTGGAGTTCTATAAGTTCTTCAAACATGAAACTGTTTATGTTTTGGTGTAGTCTTTTTTAATACCCAACAATGAGTTAAACAAATAGTTTGCATTTAGAGCTCTAAACCATGACTTGATACTGATATTTCTGCTGGATCTTTGCTCCTTTATAATCCTACTTAGAGTTGTCCAACAATGTGATATTGCCTGTGCATTTGTTAGTACTGTGTGTATGCATGTGGAGGTAGGAGCAGGGAATTGTTATTTATTTGTTTTGCAGAAGTATTCCCGATGGAGATAATGTAACACAAGCTCTCTTGAAATCTAGCAGACACTTCAAATTTTATCATGGGAGAAGAAAGTGAGCAGAACTAAAGTAGCACCTGAATCAGCAGCTGAACAGAAGCATCTAACAAGGTCACCACAGTACCTCAAATGAAATAATTAGGCAACTGCTTCCCATAGCCTCCTTAGAGTAGTCTCACTATGGAGTGGGCTGGAGTCTCTTTCCACATGTAAAAGGGTGAAAAAAAAAAAAAAAGACAAACAATGTAACTGTTAATAACTATGGGAACTACAGATGATAGGTCAAGATTCTATGCATATGGAAGTAATTCTTTAAAGAGTTATCAATATATAGACACAATAAAGAAGTGACTCAATAAAAAAATGCAGTGACTCTCCCTGGAGTCTCCTGGCAGCTAAACGGTCGTATCAATATTAAGATGTTGCCTATAGGAACATCCATTCCAGCCTACTAGATGAGTGTGCTCTTCTAAGATGAACCCTAAATGTACCTATGTGCTACTGCAAGCCAGCTAGTACCGTGCCCTTAGACCGGTGATACCTGCGTACCTAGTGATATAGTTGGAACTTGCATTTCTCACGCTGTCTCCGCTAACAAAGTATGCCCGAAGTTCAGAAGCACTGTCCACACCAAACTGTCAGTATAAAGACTGCCTTGCAAGGCAGAGTTCCAAAACTCATTTACAAGCTCTGTGGCTCAAATTGTACTGGTAACTGCTGAGCATTCAAGATGTGCTGTAGAACAGTAAGACATTACTGATGTTTCCTGTTTTAAGCAGCATGAACACATTAATCTCTTGAACTAATGATAATGCTCTATTGATGGTAAAGCAAAGGTTGGATATCTGCCACAAAATTTCACTATACTGCCTGAAAGTTTGTCACTCTTTAGCAAATATGATACTGGCTCAAAGCATTTCTGTACCCACAGCCATGGCTAGGTCAGTCTTGAAAAGACTTTATGGGATAAACAAAGTTTTAGCAACTGGGTCTAGTCAGATGTCTCAAATGTCCCAGATATCACAAATACAGAACAGTGTAAGTATTGCATGAAATTGTGTCTCAGCTGTTTGGAATTCAGCTACTGTCCTGCTCGAGCTAGTCTAACAGCTTCCCATTTCTTAATTGCCTGCTCACAGTAGATTGTTAAGTTGCCAGAAATCAGAGTCTGGATTAAAAAAAAGCTTTGTGGAAAGTTTGTACTACATAGCTATGACTTACTGGACTTGATAGCAATGCCAACTAAAACTCTGTGGAAGAAAAAAAAAAAAAACCAAGAGACTTCTTTGTTCCCCAAAATGTGTACATTACAAACTTTGTGGCAGACAGGTGTACTTGTGGGTTCCAACATAAGCAGTCAACTCTTCTTTTCAATGAGAAATGTTGCCAGGTTCCCTGTTATTCCACTTCTCTTTACAGAATCTGTCACGTGGTCTGTTGTTGGAGTAACACTAGAACTAAATCTTGCCAATTGACTCTTCCCCAGGAGAGTGCTGGAAAAAGTCTTTGATGAAGTCATATTGGTAAATGTCTTGGATAGTGGCGATTCAGCACACTTGGCACTAATGAAAAGACCCGAGTTGGGCGTTACACTAACAAAACTTCACTGCTGGGAACTGACACAGTTTTCAAAATGTGTTTTCATGGATGCAGACACAATGGTAAGTGGCTGTGTCTCATGTCACCTCTTGAAGACCTAGTATCAGGGTTGTTGGGTTTTTTCGGTGGGTTGTTTTTTTTTAAGAGTAGGGGTAATAGAAGCCTTTTACTAGATGGACTAGTAAGAGTAAGAATGTGTGTGCCTTTTAAACTAAATTAACTGTAATGACATCTGTGGGGACTATTTCTGTAAAGTATTGTCTTCTGTAAGATGAACACTGATACAGGAACTTTCATGTCTTAATGTTGATGCCAAAGTCCATTAAAACATGATACCACAATTCCTAACCTAAAAGCATTTTTTAAACTCCTTTACAATTAGGTTTTGTCAAATATAGATGAGCTTTTTGAGAGAGAAGAGCTGTCTGCAGCACCAGATCCAGGCTGGCCCGACTGTTTTAATTCAGGAGTTTTTGTTTACCGACCTTCCGTTGAAACATACAGTCAGCTGTTACAGTTTGCCACAGAGAAAGGCAGCTTTGATGGTATGTATTAATTTGTATTTCAGTGTAAGTTAGACCAAAATGGTGACAGTAGTTGGGATGGTTCAGTAACTACGTACATCTCACGGGGGCTCTGTATGATAGACTTCTCAACGTAACTATGCAAAAATTGTATCCTTCTCAGAAATAGAGGCTATCATTACAATATGTAGTAAAACTACTTTTTGCAGACTTCATGTAATAAAAACTGGGTTTGGCCTCCAGACTAACAGGTGTAGAATCATATAACAAGAAGTCATATAACAATAAATAAAACTCCAGTACTATGCTTCAGACATTCCTAACACTCAAGTCTTGGATGTTCTATACTAACTCAAGCTGCTATAGAAAAAGTAGTACTGGTCAACTTGAGCACAGCTTCAGAGAATCAAACATTTGAAGATACAGCTATCTCTTCATATGCTATGGGATGGCTTCCTGTCATTATAGGGTGGTGACTATCTCTTTTCCAATATCGAGTGCATGTAATAGCCTTGGCTGCTTCCCACTAGAGGTTACTTGGGATCGGCCGCTGTACCAGGTTTAAGCTTGAGAAGCCAAGTTCTGCTGTCCTGGAAGTCTACTAAAGCTGTTACTGTTGCAGTAAAAGTGTATGTCGCTTGGAGACGGCTATAGTTAAAGGCTTCAGAGTATCACTGTCTCCTGTTGCTTAATTTCATTATGTAACTACGGTGGTACAAAACAAAGTCTAACTTAAAAACCTACAGAAAACTATGTAGAGAAGGTAACCAGCTAGCCTGTTGACTTACCTCTCAGTACTTTGTGAAAAGTAAAATGTCCAGATGTCACTCCTAGTCTGCAGAATAATCCTTGTTACTGTAGGAACTCGTGTGTGGCCTTCTAAAGAACATTAGTCACAGTTGCATGCTCAATGCTACCCAATGAAAATGAGTACAGCCATGTAATAAAGGTCTGGACCTTGCTGTGCAAATTGATCACCAGCTATGGCAAAATCTATAGCATAATTCTGAACTGTTGCATTAAAACAAACAAAACCCCCCAAAACCAACCAACCAAAGAAACCAAACACCCCCCATCCTAACCCCCCCGCAAATAAACCCCCAATGCCCACAAAAAACAAACAAGCAACCAAAAAACCCCAAATGAATAGAACTGCTTTTACAATATGCTTTCTGACTTGAAAGCTAAAGCCATGCAATGGTGAAACTTGCTCTGTCCTAAACGCAAAGCAGTTGTTGCAGCACTTAACAATTGTTACAGCAAAAACAGTGGGTTAATTGTTTAGGTATCAAATTTTTGGAACTGTAGTTTGTACTTCAGCTTCAAAATTCAATTAGTTCTTATTAAATGGTAGCACTGGTCTGAGTAATGAGACCATGGAGACCTAGACTATCTGTATAAGCTACTGCTGAGCTCAGGAACTTGGTAGGGAGAAAGGGAATTGAAAATTAAATTAACCTAGAGAGTAATAAAAGGATCTAGGAAACTTAGTAAGAGAAACCTGTGAAGGGTCACTGCTTTTAGTAGGACACAGGGATGCAAACTTAACAACTTACCAAACTATGTGTAGCTGAAGTCAAGCTGCAAGTACCTTGTCCGCATTAGGAGTAACTAGGGAATGGAAGACCTTCCAGAGTATTTCTTGCATGTAAAGCAGGCAGGTGTCTCCTATGTAGTGCTGTTGTCCAGAAATGGCAGAATAATGTCTACTTATGTAGACATCTATTCAGTCTGTCTAAGCGTCACCTTTCTAGATAATAAACAACAAGCCATGCAACTTCTCTAGATACCATGTAAAAGTAGTAGATGGGAAAGAAAACTTTGGTTTTAGAAGAAATCTGGTAGTACTGCTACCTTAAGAATGTTGCTACTGCTTAGACACTCTTCTGGCTCTTCAGCCTGGGATCCAAAATAGTTGCTTTTACAGTCTTGCTGTATTGTACCTTCATATATATCTGTAAATATGTAGTTAATATAAGTACTGCCTGATTTTTCACCTTATGCCTGAGATCCTGTTTATATAGCAACACTCCTGCTGAAGTCTGAATTAGGACAGCTAGATGCCGCTTTCATTGTCTGCTTTGGCACAAATGCATGCAATCTGAAAAAAAGCCTAGTATGTAAAACAATCTGAGAGAGATAAAGTCTTATAGAGTAAGTTAAATACACTGTTGCTGCCCCTTCGGTTCTCTTATGATGGATACAAGTTCTTCAAAAGTGCTTTCCTTCCTTTATGGATTGAGAGGCAAGTCAGAAGTTTGAAATTACTGCACACTGAGTGTCCAGGCTGTTTCTCACTCTGCAATCTGCATGTATGCTGACAGCTGTAACAGGATACCTAGAATTTATATTTGTCAGTGTACTGTCCGTACATCTAAGTTTATGCCCGGTGTCTAGATACTTCAGCTGCAAAAAGCAAATTCTGCTCAAACAGCACTGATGGTAGAAACCTTAATACCACCCTAAACCGAATCATAGGCCAATAAAAACTTTTTCCTGAGTCATCAGAGACTGAGTGCTTGAGAAAACGAAAGATTAAAATGAAACATAGTCTACTAACTAAGCTATCCATTTACCTACTCTTCAGTAATGCTACTTGTGAATGCAGTGATAGGTACAAGAATACAGCAAGTGAAAGTTGACGGACTCCCTTCAACCTCCTTCATAAGAGGAATTATTACCATTTAAAGACTAATCGTATTCATTGTGATAAAGAATGAACGGATATAGATAAATAGGTTTTTACTTCTCAATCACTGCTTATAAACTAGTCTGCTCTGGCCTGAAGGCTATATTTTTTTTTTTTTTTTTTTAGCTCATCTACTACTGAGATACCAACTTCAGACTTGCTTAACCTTGTAACAACCACTACTTGCAAATTAAGAGGTGACCCCTCTGAACACAGATTGTTATCCTCATTTAGTGGTTAGTCAAGAGCTTTTTAGTACAGAACTAGGAACACCTATTGTCTGTTAAGGAATTTGATGGAGTTTTACTAGAGTTGTCAACAAGATTACGTGTGCTTTTCTTATCAGATCATTGTGGAGGTAGATGCATCTGGGACTGCAGGTCTAACAAGCCACTGATACTGTAGCTCTGTCAGTGAGATGATGTTGGTCGTGCATCTGTAAGCATAAGTAATAAAACGAATTGTTTCCATTTGGTCTTCTGAGCTACAGTTTTCCTGAAGCTGAACAGTGCTCAGTTGTACTGTTGTATTGTGGGATTTTTTTGCTGCCTTATACAGACTGAGCTTCAGGTGTAAAAGAAACTGAATGGTAGAGTTTGTGAGGAGCTTCCTATCTTTTAACAAAAGTAACCCCATACATACTATTTAATTCTTTGCATTTTTGGAA
>WAAE01015058.1:0-50631 GCA_013400495.1 Nicator chloris
ATTCTGAAAAATTCTTGTGAAATTTTACAAAACTTTTTTTTTCTTAAATGCCATGTGTTCCCTGCATAGAAGATCAAAGACCAAAGGGTGGACAAAACATGGTGGAGATCCTGTCCACTTCTCAGTGAATCCAGAGTGTAGCCATCAGTTTTACTCTCTAGAGGAGATCCCACTCTAGAGGAAGGGAGAAGGAAGGCCTCAGGCTGCCAGACAAATAAAAAAAATTTTAAAAAAATTTAAAAAAAAATCAAAGGGAAATTATGACGTTTCCTTTGCCACTGCCCTTGATTCATGCACTGTGGTTCAAATTCTGCACTACTAGACGTAAATGCTATTGTGCTAACTTCATTTTGTACTAGCAAAGATTTTGGCCAAATATATAAGAAATTCTTACAGTTCTGCTCAAAACTTCTTCTGCTCTTAGAGAAAGGATGGGTGCCAGACTCTTTTTGGGGGTGCTCAGTGACAGGACAAGGAGCAGTGTGCATAAACTAAAACACAAGAAGTTTCACCTCAGCCTGAGGAAGTAGTTCTTTACATTGAGGCTGGCAGAGCACTGGAACAGCTGCCCAGGGAGGTCATGGAATCTGTGTCTCAAAACCCACCTGGGCACATTCCTGTGCAGCCTGCTCCAGGTGACCCTGCCTTGCCAAGTGGGTTGGACTGGGTGATCTCCAGGGATCCCTTCCAACCCTACCAATTCCATGATTCTGTGAAATATATTTTCCCTGACATGGGACACGAATTATGCTATGCAAAAATAACCTTGCTTGTTATTCAGTACGGAAGGAGCTTAATCGGGACAAAAATGTACTCTCTGGATCTGAGAAGTATTTTTGGAGACACTGCTTTGGAAAGGGGAAACCTGGTTACTTTTTGTTTAAACTAGAACCAGTATTGTACTGACTGGCTTAGGTTTTCAATGCATTTTCCAACCTGTTGGACTCCTTCCACAAATACAAAAAGACACTACAGACATAAGAGAAAGAGAATGTTACTTTTGTGCACAAATTCCTCCCCTGGGGTTTATAAAGAAGGTCTGTACACATTTTTGTGTAAATATACAGGACAAATTTACTGCAGCGGAGAGGAGCAGTAAAAGAAAATTTATTATCATTTTTATCATTCCTGACAGTATTTCCAGCAGACAGCCCAGGTCCATGAACTGTGTTTCAGAGTTTCCACATCTGAGAAAATTTGGGAACTGAAATTCACTGCTCCTGTCAAAGTGGTCTAAAAGAATGGGCCACCTCTTCTAGTACACACTATGTTCCTGCACACAAAGTCATAGAAAGAGACAGGATCTGGAGGAATGTTTTTTCCAGAAGCAAAATTAATTTCTTTTCCTGATGAGTTAAACTGAAAAACTAGATAGTTTAGCATGGTATGTTGTTTTGTTGGGTTTGGGGTTTTTAAATTGCTAGTTGCTTTTTTTTTTTCCAGACTGAAAATTCTTTTCCTATCTATTAAGTCTGGATCATTTTTATTCAGTGCCACTGACATAACAGCTCAATGTCTGAGGACAGGGGTTGGGAGATAACAGCAGTTTCACCAAAAACAGAATCCTCTGAATCAAATACTCTTCCAGAAGCAACAAGCCCAGTGATTCACACTGTTGCCACATGGTATTTCTCCAGTATCTTCTTCACCCTTGAAATAAGCCTGTCACCTACTCTCTAAGAACTGAAGAAATACATTCTGTACCTGGAATGAGAAAATTTGGGGAAAAAAATTAACATTTTTCCATTGCAATTAGTTTTATTCATCTGATTTGCAGGCATTTCTGATCTATTCCTCATGGGTCTAATGGAAAGCATGTATAACTGAGTATTGCAGCTCATACCACTGCATTGTTATGCAGTGCAGGACTGAGGGAGTTCAAGAAAAGATTAAATACATCCCTAAAAAAGTATCTTTCTGTAAAAACAGAACTGTTTCTGTAATATATCAGATTGAGTCTCCCTTTCCATTGACTGATCTTACTGACCAAATTCTGCCCTTTGTTTGGAATATAACATTTGGCTGCTCTCTAACATTGAGCAACATTGTTCCATTTCAGCTGCAGTGTTTCATACCTCCACAGTGCCTAGGGAGTGATGTAGTAGGTTTATTTCAATGACTTTCCAAAGCCACAGGCAAGGAACAATGTCACCTGGAACTGTAGTCACCTCACACAGTAATCCTAGAGAAGATACAAGGGGCCCAAGAGGTTCAATTCCTACATCTTTTCCAAATTACATTTTTAAAAAATTTTTAAAAATTAAAAAAAAAAATTAGAAAAGCAAGCCCGCTTTCTGTCATATTTCAACACTCCATACTTGGTGCTCAGATCCTAATTTCCAGCCACAGCTAAAAACTGACTTGTCAGGTGAGGCTTTTTTAAAGCTAAGTTAGAAAACATGTGGGTCTAGAAGGAAGAGTATGCACACAACTAAATATAACTACATTTATAACTACAATCTGACAGTTCCAGGACTTACCCAAAACTCCTAAGCTGATATTTTCAGTTGGCTTCGATAATTTTTGAATATGTCTGCATATAAAATTTATTAAGATTTAAAGGGAGTTTCATTACAGCATTCTGCAGCTTTCCTGCAAAGAGGAAACATACTCAAGTGAATTGCTTCTGGCTTGACTCTTCACCAACATTGTATATTTTTGGTAGCCTGTGAATGCAATTATATTACATCTGTGTTTTCAGGTTCTAGAATCTCTTAAATTATCAAGAATTAGGAAAACTCTTCATTTTCCAAACAAACTCTACTAGCATTCACTGAGTAACACAAGTAAATGCACTTAGCAACACGACTGAAACTTCTCTACTTTGCAAACAGAAAGATAATCTTGTCCAGAAACTTTCTAAAAAAAATCAAAGATGCCTGGATTTTACAGTATTTTTATTCCAGCTACCAAACTACTTAGATCACAGAGATCTTCTGGATTTGTAGCAGTCATCATCTTCAGAAAGCATTTGACTTTTCTCACAGGGCTGCAAATGCCTTTCCCTAAGGTTGAAAGTGAAGACACAGTTCAGTACCTATCTGCACTGTGATGCTCACCCGTAACAAATTGGACCCCTCCACTCATATTCCTGCACCTGATAAGCATCCTGCATGAAATTTTGGGGCAATAGAGGAAACCTCATGTGGGAGGCAACACTTGAAAATTTTGATGTACATTTTATTTCTCCGTTGGAAGATGGCATTTGTTAATAACTACCATGTCTGTGAAGGAGAAAACAAAATTAAATAAGCAACAACGTAAGACTCAAGTATCAAGAAAATGCATGATTAAATTGATGAGTTTCTTTTGCACTTATCACCATGATTGCATGCCAATGCATGGACTGGAAATGCACATAATTAATACATGTAATTTCATGAGAGCATTTGTAAGGTTCTTAGAAAAGTTTAAAAACTGGACCAAATTCAGGCAAGAGAGAAAATTGCCAAATTAAAAGGTTTTTTTGCAGGCAATTCATGCATGGAAGGAGAGAAATCCCATCTGTGACTTGATGAAAACATTCAAGGAGAATCCTCATTCTTCTAACTAATTGCTATTTTTGTCAGAAATGTAAGCCATTGTCATGGCACATAATAAATTACTGATAACATATCACCAGTGAACATTTGTAAGTGAGATAAATGCAGAAAGTATTTACACTGCTTCCAGACCAATTAACACTCTGCCACCCTTCACCACCCAAGTTTGCTGGATTTTTGAGTTATTGACAATTTGAAGCTGCTTGTCTTTAAATAATCTTAGCTGTTTTGGGGTATTATTATCCCAGATGTGCTGCAGAATTCCAAATCCAAGTCAGTTATGAAATTTTCCCCCAGCTCCCTCTAAGGGGCCTTTGTTGACTTCTCAAGTGCTCTGCGCCCACAGTTGCTCTGTGGAAAGACATGACTCATGCCCAATTCATTCATTTTAAATTCTCTCCAGCTCAATAACTTCTGGCAGTCGTTTCAGCCATTTCTGGGTGTCAGAAGCACAGGCTGTTTTATCTGGATGTTCTCTCTGGCTTGTTAAGTGGAGGAGCTGGATTATCACTACATTCCCATCAATCAGGTGCTGTTCACCAAATGTTACAGATGAGCCAAGAAAGAACATTGTAAAGCAATATACTGTTTCTGCTGCTGCAATGGCTGACCATTCAGTCATTACATGATAATTTATTGGAAATTATGGAATTTTAAGGCAAAACTCCAATGACTTCCTACAGCACAAACAGTTTCTGAACTATTCTAGCTTAGTGTGACTTAAATCAATCCTTGAACTGATATTCCAAGAATTTCCCCTCCTCTAACAAACTCAGACTGACATGGACTGACATTGCCTGAGACTGCTTTTTGGAAAGATAAGTCTGTGTGTTCCACCAACCACACTGCTTCTTACAGCTGCCTTAATGTACACATGGCTCTGCTGAGAAACACCAGGCAGTGAACAGCCCCTTCATTAGGAGCTGCTAGAGCTGATCCGTTCCCACCAAAATAATATTCCTATTCTGTTCATGATACATGTGGAACTAATTCAAACCCAGTATACAATGCTATCATCTACTGCAGCAAAATGCTGTAATTCACCACTGTCTTCTAGATAGAGGAAAATAGTAAGAGAGCATAATCCAAATGGCAAGCCTTTAGATTTTCACAGCCTTCTAGGCTGCATGACATACACAGTGTGTCCTAAAGTGCCTTCTCAGATCCAGAGGCTGGGAATGTTTTGACACTAGTTTGGATTTATTAATAAAAACATTACTAAGGCTGGGGAAACAAATATACAAACTGCAATTTTATTGTTCTTTCTGTTTTCCAGTACCTCTGCTCATCTGTCTACCAAAAAATTTCCCGGGCAAATGTCAAGCCCAAGACAATCTCCCATCCTCAAAACGCAAGATATTTTTTAGAGTTTTCTGCAACACCCATATTTAAATTTCTACATTTAAAATAATGCTATTGGATACATCAGAAACAACACTGAGGAGTCCTGTCCCCTTTTAATACTTTTTTGAAAAAATTGCAATGCACTCCAAGTACTTGGGATGCTCAGAAACCCCTGCACAACTGGCAGCACCCACATCTGACCTGCAGCCATACTTAGCAACGCCATCTATGTGAACATGATCTTGACAATTTGTCAGATACAAGTTTTTTAGAACAATTTATGTAAGACAAATTTGGAAATGGCTATTTAAAGTGACTCCAAGTGAGAGCAGAACTTCTAAAAAATTTAGCAAAACTTTTTCAAACCTTCCATTCAGCTATCTCAGTATGGTTTTTTTTTGGTTTTTTTTTGCTTTGATTCATCGTAGCTAGAAATAGAAATCGTAGCCACCTAGAAATTTAATGTTTCACCTAAGGTACCCTTTCTTATTTTGGTCAAAAAAAAATATGGTTACTCTACCTTAGGCATAAAATTCAATTTCAGATTTTATATTCTTCCTGGGACAGTAAAACCAGAGGGTATATCCAGTCAATCATAAGGTACCCATGATTCAAAATTCCAATAAAAGTAGATGTGAGCTAGAACTCACCTCTATTTATTGGTAAAGGGAATCAGGCAGTTAAAGATCAGTGATTCCTTTAAAGCATTCCCTTTTTGTTTACTGTAACATCCACATTATCAAAAATCGCATTGTTCAAAGACAAAATTTTTAAAAAGATAAAATACATTCTTTTAAAAGATATCCAGGAATGTATTTCCAGATTGTCCTGGCTCTGGATACAACTCAACTCCATGTAGTAACACCACCATCCAAGTCATGCAGCTGTGTGCAATTCTATCCATTTAAAGCAAAACAGAGCTTCTTATCCAGGCAGGAATCACTGGAGATCCACTCACAGCATTTGCATGGCAACAACAACACAACATTGCAGGTAGTTGTCCAGGTGGGAGCCATGTGCAATCAGTAAGTCACACTGGACAGGGTTTTCCATTAAGCACTGGCTTTCCCTTTGATTGTTTCTTACAGATACATGCCATTGATTGGTCTGGTACCACTCAGATTACTCTGTGCAGTTTTCCTTGGTATTAGACAGGCATTAATACTGCCTGTAATGAATGCATTCCTAATTAGGAAATTCTAGTCTGTGGGCTGATTTCAATTCCTATTGATTTTGATTTTAATTTTCCTCCTATTAGGACAAAATTCGGTAGGCAGCATGTGCATGGGTGTGTTAGAAAAGTCAGGGAAGAGAAATCAGTAGTGAGTGTTTATTGTTCTATCTGCACTTTCTCAAGGATGAACTCGAATAGATTGTTTGGAGGAAGGTTAATTAATTTAGACCAGGGTTTGCAACAGCTGCCAGCACAGGGGAAGAGGCTGGGGGGGAGCAATCTGCCCGAGGTGAGGAGAGGCTCTTAGAGTAGCAGGAAAGCACATGCTGAGAATTCTGCTTTTTTGACAGGTCAAGTAAAGTGCAATTTATGAGATCAATAAACAGACCTGCCATTATTATGGATTAACCAGACTTTCCTTCATCCAGACGCTTCTGCATTACTGGAGAAAGTGTATATTATTCTGGGACCTTCTGAAATAGGCAGTTTTAGTTGGAATATGCAGGGAAAGCAGGGGGAAAAAGGAAGGCAGAGTCATCACAAATTCAGATTTTCTTACTGTTTCACCAAAACATTCCTATACATAAGTCTCAATACAAAAGTTCATGTTTTTTTCCAATACTAAATTCATTAAATATACAGAGCTCCTACTGTGACCAAAAATAATAATAATAATAAAAAAGATTGAAGATTTGGTTTCTTTCTTCATAGAGAAATTTTCCTTACAAACTCTCCCTTATGCTCTCTCCAATTTAACACTTACATATGTGTCAGCCTGTTCAGCTCTCCACCAAAATAACACAACAGGTGAAGGCCTCATGCATCTCTACTTTCCATGGTGGTGTGCTGTGGCAGTGTATCTTTTGGGAGTGGAGCTCCTGCCCAGACCCCAGCCAGCCTCTCCTGTGGAAAGACTGCTTGGGGGAACTTCAGGCAAAGCAATCAAGCTCACACAAGCACACAGGCCAGCTCAGCAAGGAGAGGCAGGAAGGCCCTGCACTGATCAGTTCCAGCAGAGTTTATTCCAGGTGCTGAAGGGGGATCCAGGCAAGAGGGCCAGACCCTGTGGTCTGTGGGTCAAATAGGGGTCTGAGGGCACAGGGGGGTACCGAGGGCAGGGCAGGGGGTCAGTGACCCACAGGGGAGATGGAACAAGACACCCAGGATATCCCAGCCAACAGGGAACTGGGGGAGGGCGAACCCAGGACCACCAAGGGCGCGGGGAGAGGAGAGACTGGGACACAGCACGCTGTACAAGGCACTGTGGGAGTCTTCTCCTTCAGCCAGGACAGGGACTCTATGGTCCATCTTTCCAGGGCAGAACTCTGGGAAATTCTGTGAGGGGGTGGAGCGATTCCACAGTGTGCCCTCCTGTAGGTCTCCTGTTCTTCCTTTGGGACTGGTTAATATGCCCTGTCAGAGATGAAATCTTCTTTGGCAAGTTTAGCACATGGTACTACTGAAATAATGGGTCTGGAGCCATAGCAGAGTTGAGCAGCAAAATGATGAACACATGGTAAATTCCATGACTATGTGTGAGAGCATGAAGTTAAAGTTCTCAGGAGAGAAGTTATCTTCATTGAGAAGGAGCATATTGGGACACTGAAATCACTTACTCCTGAAATCAGGGACTTGCATGAACAGCTCATCTTCAGCTCTATATTTGTGAGACACTAAGAATTACACAGCTTCAGCCCTCATTGAGGTTTCTCAAAACTAATATCAATAATAACCTTATTCCTTCAGTTTTTAAAACATATTGCCATATGAAAAAATAATGCTGCCTTGCTTGAAGCCAAGCAAAACAATTAAGATTTGGAGAATAAATATTATCAGCACAAAAAGAATTTTAAAAAATGACAGCACTTGCTACAGACCAGAAAGTAAACCATCATTTCTTAAAAGTTTGTTGCTAGATAGGATGAGACATAAACCTCATGCCAGTGTTTCATTTGAAATGGGACAATGGGATATATTTTCTCGTGAAGATTTTGGTTGAAGCAAGAAAACATTTAAAAAACAACAAAAACAACAACAAAGAAACACCTGTAAAATTTTTAATCATATATTTTATAAATATATATGTAAGTATACGCATATTTAATTTCTTACTCCAAGATTCTTGTTAATGTGTATTTATGAGGGAAGTTCTACTACCTGAAAAGGAAAAGAAAGAGAGGAAAACTAAGTAAATGTCAGTAAATATTTTTATAGCTATTTTAAGCAGTTAATCTGTGCTGCTGAAATGCTAATTATTTGTTTAGGGAAAATGAAAAGTAATCATTTATTTAATGAAATACAATTCAGTTTCAGAAAATGTCAGGATCACACATACCATCTGGCTTGTCTTCTTCAGGTATACTATTTATTCTCCTTTATCCAAATTTATCTGAGGTATCAGATGCCACCACAATCTGAGTATGACAAATATGTGAATACCCTTCTGTGTTTGCATTCTTTCACAAATGTCAATAGAACTGTTGGGGCCATCTTGTCACCCTTTATTTTTTGCCCTTCTCCATGAGGAATTAAACAGACCAAACACCAAGAAAATAAAATTTGCAAGTTGAAAGAGTCCCATGGCTTTCAGATGTAGCATTTCTTTGCTATTTTTACCATGGTGGTACATAGGCTACTACAGGCACCACAAGGCACAGGTAGGAGGCTTCCAGCCAGGTGTTGTACGTTTGTTTGTCTTACACTCAAGTTTCTGACGTTCACACACTCATATTCCATGCCTGCAATTTTGGGTAGCTAATTGCCTTGTCTAGTGCAATATTCACATCTCCTATTTTCACCACAGAAAACAACTGCTCCATGAGACATTGAAGACTTTTCACACTTCTGTGCCCTACATTCTGTTCTTTAGCTCCCCATCACAACCCTAGTTTTTTCCTCTAAAGACTAATTCCCATCCAAAAATCTCACTTTTCATCATGTAGATAGGATAAATTTTGGACAAGATTGAACGTGCAGAATAGAGGAGACCCATAAGGATTTCTGTCCCCAGATCAGGTACCATTCATCATAGTTTAGACAGCTGTACAGTGTGGGAGGTGTGATGGAAGATTTGAGATATCTTTAATCTTATCGCACTGTAGTGCTGGTACAGTGACATAAATTTGAGTGTAAGCTGGTCACCAGACACCAGTGCCAGTGGCTACCACACCCTTGTTATACTGGTATGAAAGCAATCTCCTACACTGTGGTGTTACATGCTTTGCATCTTGTAAAGGTGAAAGGACTGTGAGAAAATAAGCTGTAGTCTTTTAAAAATAATCACATAGGCTAAATAATTCCTTAACCGTACCTTAAATCTTTCTGGGATTTTTGTGGGTTATTTCCCCTGCCTTTTCTAAGAAGTTATTTTTAAATTTGCATCACTTGCACATCACATTGTTTCACACATGGAAATACAATCTCAATTATTGAGTGTTTCCCCAAGTGGTAAAAAGTGTTGCTCTTACTTACTCGTGCATGTGTGTTACAAGTTTCTGGTTGAGGCTGAGGGCTGCTGACCTGCTTGTTCTTCACAGTGTAAAGCCAGAATTCTTCCCTGAACGATCTTATAACACCATTTGAAAGGCTGATGAATGTGAGGAGACAGCCAGTGGTGTGAGAAGAACTGGACCATCTTTCATCTAAACATGCAGCACTGCCTGTCTAATAGACCCTTGTATTGCCTATTTAGGCTGTCACTGCAAACTACCTTCTAAAAATCATTTCAGTGTGTTTACTTTCAACAGTTTGTGAATTTTGGAACTGTGAAAGAATGAGAGGAGACACCTGTGGAATCTCAAGCCCTGCAGAACTAAAATTTGCTGGAAGAAGGTAGTCTTGCAACACTTAGATGCTGATGAGCAGGGAACAGCCAGACCCCACAGGCTGCTTCAATACTACAACAGCCATCGTGAGAAGGGTCTGGTTGCTGTGCAGTTAGAGATCAAAATAGATCTGACAGATAGAACACTACACACTCATTCCTCTCTTTTCCACTACTGCTTTACTCAACATTTTCAAAATTAAATATTTCATCTTCAGCATTTGAATTGGTTTTCCATTTCAGAATTAAACTGGATTTTTAAAGGGGTTAAATAAGCATGGGGGAATTATGTCATTGTTTCCTTTAATCCAAAATACTTTTTTCTGGTTTAATGTTATTTTATTTTATTGGGAAGAATTGCAAAGATTTGTTATCCAAACAAACAAAAACTTATTTACTAATGAATATAAATAAATGTGGAACTGGAATTACTTAATTGCAAGTCAGAAAATATCTTCTTAAGCTAAAGAAGAAAGTAAAAATAAATAATTCCCAACGTTTGTTACAAAATCCATACTTAAAACTACAACTGCAGATGAAATTTCATAGATTTAGGTAGCTAAAGAAGGACTGCCTTTATTGATCTACATTTATGCACTCTTAAAAGCTACTATAAATAAATTTTCCCATCTCAGGGAGCCGTTTTCCCATGATTATTGCACTCTAAACTTTGGAAATTATATAGTATATTGGAGATTGTTTGTTTGTTTGTTTGTTTGTTTGTTTGTTTGTTTGTTTGTTTGTTTGTTAGCCTGCTTCTAATATACATCCAACCATGCATAGTCTAAGATGTATGAGATTTAAAAAAAGGTGGAGTTCCTGACCAGCAGAGAAGAGTGTTCTGTCAAGCTTTGCCTTCTTTAGGCATCTGAAAGTTCACTCTTTGGTCTGAAGCCACTGACTGGGATCCCTCAATATCAACACAAGCTCCTCTGGAGTGAGATTCACCCATCTGAAATAAGGCACCCAGAGCAGGTCATCTGAATTAGCTTTCATCCATTATAGAGGAGACTAAATGATATACTGTGAACTTTTAGAAAGCAAAATTAAGATGAAATTAATTGTATCTCTTACCATGTAATGTTTATTTTCAGCAACAGGAAAATAAGCATAA
The DNA here is from genome assembly GCA_013400495.1 of Nicator chloris. Classification (NCBI taxonomy): domain Eukaryota; kingdom Metazoa; phylum Chordata; class Aves; order Passeriformes; family Pycnonotidae; genus Nicator; species Nicator chloris. Next base: position 10,998 of record WAAE01015058.1, read on the forward strand.
AATTTAAGAAGAAAAATCCCTTCATTTTCTACAAATGTTTAGAGTTCCTGGGCTAAAAAATGTTGTCAAAAATTACAGATCTATCCTTTTTATGTACACAGTCATTGTCAATGACCAAGTACCTAGGCTGCTGCAACCGATTCCCTTTATTATTATAATACTTGATTCTTAACTGTAAAGTTTTTTCCTATAGGCTAAGGATTCAAAAAGTACCTCTATCTGGTCAGAAACACAAAACAATCTTTCTTACAAATTTTCAGTGACCACATTTTGTGCTGCATTTTGTTGTGGCAAACAAATACACAGCCTTGTAGTAATCCCATTTTAAAACATGAAATTTCCATGGTGCTTCTTTTGAGAACCTGAGTGTTCATAAGTCCTACTTAGATCAGCCATTCTGTTCAAGCTCCACATTACCTCCCTGTCTTTCTCGACTTCAAAAAACCTGCTCTGCTCATTGAATTATTAAGACTTCCATCCAGATCTGTCCTCTATACTTACAACATTATTGTATAATTGGAAAATTATTTAGCAACAGGCTGTGAGTAGAAAAATCAATAGGCCTTGATAATGAGATCTGTCCTACTTGTTCTTAATCAATTATTTAAAAAAAAAGAAAGTATATTACAGAGGTGCTTAACATGCTACTAATCTTGCAAGCTGATGTTCTGTATTTCTATTTTACTAATAAGGTCTTGTGAGGAAGAGTGAACTCTGTTTAAACTGTCATTCATCTTCATTGCGTATCCTGCCAAGTCCCTAAGCAAGGCCAGAAGGGCACGAAGTTTTTCTGACATAATAAACTATTCCTTACTCAGAACGTTGATGACATTATCTCCACTGATAGAGCATCTGTTTTCTACCTCATTAATCACAAACATTGCAATGCTATAAACCCTGTCCTTGAATCTTAAAGAAACAATATTTAGCTTATTTCAGCCTTATCTTTTTGACAAGCTCTGCTCTGCCTACTGTAATGGCAGAATTGTTTTCCCTTCATGTCCTAATAATTCAGTATATCTATGTATAATTCAGTAATCTATACAAAGTAATTTTTTTGTTCTTCTTTTGATCAGATTATTTCACTTTTGGAGAAAAAAAACTCCACTGAAATGCAGATTAGACAGCTCCTCTGTGATAATAATTTTCTTTTTATTTTTGCTTTGTTAAGTTTTTTAATACCCAAGCAGAACAGCTGGGGTACCAATATGCCATTTAGACCTTGACCTGTGCTAAGTGCTGCACTGCCTCACAAGATCAAGAGTAGAAGAAAAATTCTGAAAGTTCAACCTGAAAGTCATGTTTGGCTCCCCTTTATTCTGGTGTCACCTGTAACAAAGTAGAAGTTTTATTATTGATTTCTGCAACGCACAAGATAATTCGTCCTCGTCTCAAAATAATAGACAGGAATTTACAAGAATGTAGTCAGGAATGCAGGTTATTACCATCATGAATACAAAGAGAAGAGATTTTTTTAACAATTCAGCATCTTTTTTTTCTCAATTTCTCTGCAATAAAGCATTTTTAGTCCCATTTCAACTGTACAAGACTTCAGATGTGAAAAGTCACACTGGAGAAAGAAGTAACAGAGAGCATGGCAGGTTTCTGAATAGGTGGTAATGTTTATTGAGATGCATAATACGATTTACAAAGTTCTCAGTATGCTGAATTTGAAACTATTACTCTTCATCAGCACAATGGCACATAAAGCTTCCTTAGCAGGTCAGCAGTAGAGATTTTTAAATGCCTTGACATGTCTATTAATCTAAGTTATAATCCAGTGTCTAGGAGTATTTGATTATTTAACTAGAAGCTATAACTACTTTAAGAGTCATGTTGTGATGATCTCCTCATACTTCTATGAGGCTTGTGTCTTCTATAAGGGAAGGCAAATGATTTACAAAAAAGGGGAACAGCTGGAGAATGAAACTATGCCTTTTTTGTGTTTTCTTAAACCATGTTTCTTCACATTTGCTCTGATGTGAATGATTTGGATATAGAGGCACACCTACAAAGGCATAAAAGGTACAGAATTATTTGCAATTGATGGCAGCCACAGGAAACGCCATGAAAGAGGGTGCAAGGTCAGCCTCAAAAACCAGAGAGTCTGAGACTGTAGCTACTCAAAAAATTGCAAAATCACATTATTAACGATGCATGTTTTGGGGTGGTTTAATGGCAATTGCATTGTAATTTTTATAATGGCAATTGCATTGTTCTGGATTCTCAATTATCCATGACTTGGATATGCATGGGCCTTTTAAAATTTCTCCACAAGAGGAGGAATAGAAACTAACTTTGGTAACAATATCTGCAATTCGACATCTGCTGAACAGAGGTTTATAAAACCCACCAAGTACTGAGGAAACCAACAAAAAAAACCCAAATTAGTTGGCAATCCCACCTAAAAAAAAAAAAACCTGTTCTCCTAGGGACAAAAGTTGATACCTTAACAAAAAAAAACCATTTTGTTTAGGACTATCATTTTTACAGTCATTCTCANAAAAACCTGTTCTCCTAGGGACAAAAGTTGATACCTTAACAAAAAAAAACCATTTTGTTTAGGACTATCATTTTTACAGTCATTCTCACATACTCAAACTTTTACAGCTAACTCTTATTTCATTTGAATCAAGTCTGTTCTTGCTGTTTTGACTCAAATCAGCAGCTGACCTCATTATCTTCATGATCATCAGTGCACGTATCACTGCTTGTCAAGTTCACAGCAGTGCTCGTGTCAATAGCTACAGCTGATTACAAACTTAGAGGTCATCTTCCTTGTGCTCTCATCTTTCATTTTGATTAAGTAATTAGGAATTTTATGTAGTCAGTGATTGAACTAGCCAGTGCTAAATTCCTAAAGCAATTACAGAGGTCCAGGAGAGGCTAAGAAATTTTTTTGACACATACAATAATGTTTCTGAAGATCAATCCAACCTTAGGGGTTGGGTCGGAGGGACAGTTCAGACCCAGTTAAATATGTATTTATTTGCCCATCTAATGTATTAGACACAAGCACAATTATATGTATGGCAAACTGGATCAAATATGAATTCAAAATAAACCTCATACAGCCCAGTGATGAGCAAGAATCATTTCTGTAACACAGATATAAGAAGGCCCCAATGCACCATCAGAGGTAAAGGGAATTCTGTTCCAGATCAGACTCTCTTGTGCCGGTGCTGAGCTTTATAGGCATCATTTATGCTGAGATCAATTGCTGCAGTACAGCCTCTCCTCGGTGTGGAGTTGCTGAGTCTGTGCTCGGGCAGCCCCAGGAGGTTTTCCTGCAGGGCTGGGAGCATTCCCAACACGTCTCAGCAGGGAGCACACAGGTGCCAGAGCCATGCACAAGGTGAACAGTCTAAACTCAGCCGAGCTACCACAAGAGTTAAGACACACAGTCAGATCATGATATGCAGCCAAACGAACTTTCCTTCACAATGAAAGGAAAAGGCTCCTTTTCTGCCTGTGTGGAAAGCAAACAGTAAGGTATTGCTTTACCTCAAGTCACTTCACTCATGGTGTTGGACCACACAAGTTCCTTGATGACGTCATAAATTATCAAAACTGAGCAAACAGTTGACTTCAACCTCAGAATCTTTAAGAAAAGCACCAGATGTCTTATCTTTGGTCTTTCTGTTTATGTCTCTATTGTTAGAGTTTGGCATTATAACCTCACAGAGACATCACTGCTTTGAGGAGGGCCACAGTAACACACCTGTCCACAAGCTGGGAAATCCTGCTTTGGTTGATGATTACCACTCTATTTTTGCTCTCTCATCCCATTTGAGTTACACCCAAAGAGAATTAGCACATGCACAACTGCAGGAATCTTGAATACATTTTGATTTACTACACACATGCTAATCTGGCTCAGGAGCCCACAGCTGAGATAACACTAAAATTGCTGAGTGCTCTAACCTTGGCCTGTGATACAGAGATGATGGAAATAACATCTGCTGATAAGTTAAGTTGCTACATGGAGAAATCAGTTTTCAATTAATTATAAGGCTGACAGAAAGATTAATAGAGTTGATGTAAATATTTGACCAAGGCCAAATTTAGAAAGCCCCAATGTATCTCTCAAACCAATGGGTGAATATCAGAAAATCAAATCTACACAGTGCAACTGATTTGGTTTTGGAACTATTCCAAACCCTGACCTGCATAAAATAGGTATGGTTACTAGCACATGTTTACACAGTGTTTTTTAGTTTAGGATTTCAAAGTAATAAGGATTTAGCCTTTCCTGTAGCCCAGAAATGTGAGCAATCTTTAGGCATGTAGGTACTAAGACATTGAGAGGATCATCCCAAACCCTTTTCAAGGTATAGGAGAAAGAACTTGTTCAACAGTCTCATTTATGATACTCAAGCATGGAACATTAATATTAATTGATTCTTTTCCTCGACTAAATGCAAATACACACTCCTTTATACTCCTTTAGATTTTTGTTAGGCAGCACTTGACAACATCTGTAAAATCCCTGGTTTTGGCAGCAGACTGCAGGAACAGCAAGGCAGAACTGTGTGTGTCTAACCCTGCTCTGGAGCTCTAGGGCCATGTTAGCCCAGCATTACATGGAGCAGACCTCCCCCACCCCTCACAGCTTTGATGAAGTTGTTGTTTGCAGACAGACATGCTGCCAGCAGCTCACACTCTTCAGACACACTGGAGTGCTCAAGCTGAGCTGCACTCTCCCAGCACTGCCTGAGGAGCAGGTACAGCTCTGTGCAAACCTGACCATGGGGGTTTTAGCTCAGGGCTGCCTTGTGTTCCCGAGCTGCCTGAGCAGCCCCGTGGTACCCCTGCTTTGGACAGACACATGAGGAGGTGCTGCCCACAGCAAGAGTGTTTCCCAGATCATCCTTCAAATCATCATACACTGAGTTTTCTCCTTTAACTAATGCTCCCTACACCTGAAACCTTTCCTTCCCCCATTTGTTAAACCAAGGTTGTATTAATATAAGGCCCAGAACCAGAAACCTTGGACTCATAATGTCTATTATATTCTTCATTAAGTACTGCTGAACCTATCTATAAATGTAGGATCATGAAAAGAGAAAATCCTGCCACACTACATATTTCAAGATTTTTGCAAAGCTATCACAATCTCACAGAATATTTCACATTGCAACGAACATTTCTGGCCTACAGGAGTTTCTGGAACAAGAGAGAACATGTAGGTCTTATGAAAGACTCAAAATTTTTTGTTCAGCTTACAAAGAAATCTGTCCTCTTACTGAAATCTTTGTCCCATAGCTAGACAAACAGTGCTTGAACTCCAAACATTGCAAAAGTGGAAACCCCACAGTATTCTTGTCACCACCAGCCCCACAAACCAAAACCAAAGCAAAAACGAGTTTGCTCCTGGCTGAACTGGTTAGACTTATGCTAAATTATTCTCAATACAGAACTGACAATCAGTAGTTCCCAAATGCTGATAACAGCAATAAAAAGAGTTACAGTAATAAAAATAATAATTATCATAATAATAATAATAATAATGATATGGCTACATACCTCAAGTTGCATTTAAAATCACTTAAACAGAATAAAACTGATAAAACCAGATTCAGCATGTCACAGTCTGATGCATCCACCCAGGAAATTCAGAAACACTTAGCTCACCACAAAGCAAAGAGAAAACAATGAAAACACTTGCAACAGTTTCTTGTTAATGAGATGTTTATGGGCCAGTGCTTAAAGTGGAAAAAAAAGAAGAAGCCAGAAGTGCTGATTTGTGTTCTTCAGAAGTTAAAATGTTGGGTTTCAGTGTTTCCAAATTAATTACAACATTGAAAATTTTAGTGAAAGGTATAATCCAATAATGGTCACAGAAACAGGACATTAAAAGAACCCATCCAAGCTGAAGGAGAGCTACAGCCCATGTAAATCAGCAAAGTTTCACTATATCAATGGAATTATACCAAATTACACCTACTGAATTTTTGGTAAAAAAGAGCAACAAGGAGAAAGATGCAAATGTATAAATAGAGATGTCTGAAAGCTAGAGGAAGACATTCAAAAATACTGAATGGGATACATAAAACCTGAATGTCTGAATCCCACCTCAAGCCCATGCAGCCAGTGGAGACTTGAGGACAGCTCAGCTGCCTGAATGTAGGAGCCTGCCTTGTGGTGAGCCCAACCAACACCAAAGCTCCAGGTGCCCTTCAGATCAAAATTCCATTGTCTGTTACAGAAGTTTATAAATCCATTTTATCGGTGAACACACACACCAAGTGTCTAAATTTAGGCAACTGGGTCTGCAAGGTCATTCCTTCCTGAACACCACAGGAAGTGGAGAAAAACAGGCACTACTCCACAGCAGCTATCTGACCTGCTTTAGACCATAAAGCAGCATTAAAGTGAACCATTTTTCAAACAGCAGTTAAAAAAATCAACACTTTCTTTTTAATTCTGAATGGAGCCAAATTTGTAATTCTCAAGTCCTTTCCCAGAATGAACCTACAATCTCAAAAGTTCAGTGCATTCATTTTCAATATGCACTCATTAAAGTAATACGTTTAAACACTTTATGCCTTGTGTGATTGGTTTTGTTTGTCTCCAATTTCCTTTTCATAAGCGGACATATACCTCCAGAAACATTAGAAATTATTTTCATTCCTGTGCACACATGCCTCTAAAACTTGCGCAGTATTTTTAGAAAAGAAAGAACATATTTTCATGACTAACGGGCTGGTGCTGTGAGAGGGAAATCATTGAAGACTGAAGTTCAGTAACACTATGGCTCACAAAAATCTGTTTCCATTTAGATGTGACTAAATATCCCGTTTGCCTGTTCTTTTTTGCCTGAAATATCAGATTCTTTACTTCATCTGAATGTTTTGGATCACAGTTAGCAGTAAAAATAAAGGGTATTCATACACAGTTAGCTTTTCTTCTGTGCCTTTCTCTGAATTCTGTTCACCTGCCTCATCCCCCTTTCTCATTTTTCCCCAAACCATATCCCACTCCATTTTCTTTCAAACACTGCTTGAAGAAATATGTTTCACAGAGAAGGTACAGGAGCCAAGTGTAGGTGTCTTCCCCCTTTGTGCAAACAATGGCATAAAGACAAAACTCACGTGTTTTCCAGTGCCTGTTCACCTCACACAGCTCTAGTGTAACAGGTGAAGTTCCCCATTCCCTTGAGTTTACACCACCATTCAAATGACACAAAACTGTAACTAATTTTTCAGCGCTGCAGGTGACTGGTGCCTGAGTTTTTGTTTGAATTCCTCCCTCCCCATCACTGGTGCAGAAGCTCACCCTGCAGTTGTGGCACTGGGTTCTGGTTTTATGACATGAATCCTACTGGATCCTTTTGCCTGGTTTCCTCTGCACCAATGCTCCTTCAGGCACAGGTCCTTACCCCTCCCAGAGGCTGGGGGAAAGCGCTTCCTTGGCTGCTCTGGTGGCTGCCCCAGAGGCTCCTGAAGCTGCCGGGTGTGTCAGGGCTTCCTCATCACACCTTCATCCACCCACTGAGCTGCCTGAGGAGCACAGAGGGGCTGCAGAGCCAGACACAATGTGATGAGGGAGGTTCTGCACTAATGTGCTGGTTTAGGGCAAATTATGGGGAGAAAACCTCCAAAGGCGCCCTCCCCCCAGAAAAACAAACCTACGTGGTCCTTCCCCCAACCGGTTCGGGAAAGATTTTCATGGAGAGGAGTGGAAAAAAACCTGTTTATTAACAGGGTACTCCCAGCACAATAAATCAAACAATGCCAGATGACAAATTCAGACAGATAGAAGGTCTTTTCCTCACGGTGCCCCTTCAGTGATGGAAGAGTCCTGGGGTCCGGGGGGTGTTCCAGCGGCACAGAGGGTCGGGTGTTGCTCTCTGGGTCTCTGGCTCTGTTCTTGGTCCAAGGCAGATGTGACAGTCCAAGAGTAGAAGAGAGAAATGTTGGAAATTGCCTTTCCTTTTCTAGCTAGCTAACTAACTGAGAAAAAGGTCGGTCTGTCTCCCTCCGAGCCCAGCCGAAAACCCAAGGCCAGACGAAAAAAATTCAGAGATACCAAGATTTTCAAAATAATCTTCCTTTTCCCTGCTTTCCAGAATCCTTAAAGGGGCAAGACACAATATCCAACACAAACAGCAGACGATTTGGGGATACAGGGCATCTTAAGAGTCACCCCAAGACAACTAAGGTCACCCCTAATGGAGTCTGGGGTAGACTGCTGCTCTTTTGTTCACAATTCCTCTGCATCAAATCACATGATATAAAGACCTTACGTAACAAGTAACAAGGCTACATATTAGGACTACAGGTGTGTTGCCTAAACAAAAGAGAGAAAATTCACTTCTTTCTTCTTTTTCCTATCTTTTAAACTGCTGTTATTGCTTGTACCATGCGTTCTCCTCCTGTCACCACTTCTCCCCAGTGGTTTGCATCCCTCCTGACATGTAGAGACTATATGCCAGCTCTCTCCAAAATGCTAAGGTGAGCTAAATTGATTGTCCTGTTGTTGTGTTAACAATTGAATGGAAAATTACAAGATTTTCTTCGAAATTTACTTGTATTTCCTGCTTTCAGTCTTGGCTGCAATCCAGAAAAACTGAGATGTATAACAAAATCAAGAAAATGTCACCATGTTTAGGGAGAAGGAAGGATTACTTTTCTGTATCTTAAAAAGAAAAAAATCTTTATTTGCATATTTTACTTTCTTTCCAAAATTTTATAGAGTTATTTATAGGGAGTTAGTTTGTTTTTCTCAGGACATGACAGACACCAGGAGCAACAAGATTTGGAGCACCACACTTCTTAGAAGCCCCAGTCCCAAGCCAGCATCCATTCTTACCAGGTAATGTAGAGACATTTTCAACAGGTCTCACCCCTAGAGCTGAGGACCAGCAAGGAGTAATGCAGCCAGCTCAATTTCAACTGCTATTTTAGTCACTCCACAGACTAGAATAAAACTCTTTGAAAGTAATTGCCAGATTTTAATAATTTTAATGGCTGTAAAGGAGACCTACTGTGGCAAACCCTGGGCCTGCCTGTGCTGCAAAGATGAACAACCATGTGCAGAGCCATTCCCTGTGTCATGTCACAGACTGTGCACTACAAGAGGTGGCATTAAGTCATGGAAATTAATGGATAGCCAGAGTTATTAAATTCAACTACAAATTTTCTGTTTTGATTTATCCCAAGCAAATTTAATGATGAACCATCATCTTTGATAGGAGCTTTTTTCTTCATTTTGACCATCTGGTAATCCATGTAAAAGATAAGCAACAACAGTATTTATCAGCCCTTAACCTCAGAGTTTTAGAGAATGCAAAGAGAGCAGAGCAGAGGACAGAGTAGACAATTTAAACATCCTCTTGTGCTGGAGACACTTGTACCAATGATCAGAGAAACTTCTTGACATCACCTAAAATCAAGGAGAGGAAGACAAATTGGGCTCTGTTGAAGATTCATGTGAAGATAAACATGCCAGAAAAAGGAGTCCTGCCAAACAAGTTGTAAATTAAAGTAATTTGATTTACTATTTTTGGTCCAATGATCTGTGTCATCACTATCAAAGCTTCTTCTTTTGCTACTAAATTTATTGTCTTCTTGCTAATGGACAATAATGGACTAATTACGTATTTTAATCATTTTTTCAGTCACATTGTTTTTCTTTTGGAGACCAGCCTTAAACAAACTATTTCACCTTGGTCTCAGGAGAATGTGCAGATTCACTCCTTTAATATCTTGTAGCAGCAGCACCTTTTCTGTAATTTTTGTAATTTCTTTTCTCACTATCATCTTCTGTGTTCCTGCATATTTCCAATGGTATTCATACTTTCTTCTACTGCATAAATGTTTCTTTAAAATCCCTTACTCTATAATTTTTAATATAAAAAATATAGTAGAGTCCACTGGATATTTCATTTTCCTGTGAGAGTCTGCTCTTTTTGGTAAACTGATGTTGAATAAGGGCAAAAGGAATCATTAAGTGCTTAAACTTAGTCCTAAATAACACATTATGGAATTTGCTGTGGCACTTATACTGGAGAAGGTTTTTTTACTATGTAATAGGTCTCATTATTCCCCTAGAAATTCGATGGGATTTATTACAGCAGGAAGAACAAGGCACACAGGAATTAACAGGAACCATCAAAGAACCAACAAAACAAATATAGAGAAAAAATACTTTTTCCTCTAAATTTGAGATAAGAGCCTTACCTTGTCAGAGCACTGTATTGTTTGAGAAGCACAGGTCTCAGAGGGAGCTGAGCAGTTAATGATAGAGGTAAATCAAAACAGGATTGTTTGCAAAATATTTATTAATGTTATTAGATTTGAAGCCTACAAAAACTGTTGTGATTATCTAATCTGACACTTGCATATCAGGGGAGCAAATCTAATTTCTGCAGCAATTCCACAGTGTTTGAATAAAAGCATTTTTTAAAAATATATATTTTCATAACTTAAAAATAACCCTACTTATAGATAATCTGTCAAAATTTACACAGTATTAGCCCTTTGTTTACTTACTCTTAGTGTTAATATTTGCAGTTAATTTCTCATTTATATATCAACCTTTTAATTATATGGAAGTTTTTTTATATTTAGCTTTCTTTGCATCATTGTGATCAGATCATGCCATTTGATCCCTCATGAAAATACTGGTTGATGCAATAAAATCATTTCTACCCCTTCTTTTGCACGTGTAGGTCTCATAGACATTATTAAATGGAGGATCATCACTGTATTTTTTCCAATTCCATCATTCCTGTAATCCCCTTTATAAAGCATAGATGGCCAAATGGGACTCAGAGTTACAACTCAGTAACTCAGATGTTACTTATTGTATTTGCAGAATGCCATTCCCTGCTCCTGCACAGCTTTCTCCAGTTTTTTTTCCAGAGATTTTTATTTTTATGGTAGATTCATGGTAAAATCAGCCAGGTCTTCAGACAAGACTTGAAGACATTTCTTACCTTCCAGAGCAGTGCCTGACACACTGTAAACTTGACTGTGGTTTTCCTTTCCAGATGTGTGATGTTTTATTTGGCTGTATCAAAAGAAATATTTTCAGGTTTTTTAGCCAAAGAGTTCACACTGATCTGTGTTGTTTGTTTATCCTATTAATAACATCTCTAGTAGCCTTTGTGATATATATGTCTTACCAGCATTTATTTTATACTTTATTTTATATTACTGATTGAAGTATTTAATAATATTTAACCTAGAAATGCATCAGGATGATGAATTTCCATACATAACACTTGGAGATCTATCAGTAAAACAGTTTTTTATTTAATTTAGAACACTGTATTATGATAATAATTCTTTTCTGCTTGACAGTTTCCATACTTCTGTGTATTGTCTACATAATTTTTTCCTTCTTTTGTGGCTGGACAAACCTATAAATAACTTCTGTTTGAAAGCCATGAGTCTAAAAATAGAGTGGAATGAAGCTGAATACTCTAGGACACAATGCACATTGTTATTTTGCTAAACAGGTGGGGAGGGGGAATTTATATCTAACATGTATTTGAATGTTTTCTCAAAACTTCCTTATTTAAAAGAAAAAGCTCTAAGGGCTTGTGAAATATCCAGATGCCCAATCTACTTAACATAAGATTACAGTTTGTGTCTAGTAACCACTACTTTTTACAATGTTTTCATAGTTATTTTCCAGAAGGTACCTATGTAGGAGGGGAGACCCAGCCTAGTTCACAGGTAGATTTCTCTCTTGAGCCAGCATATTTAAACTAAGAGAGTTTTCCAGGCTCCGTGTGCAAGGAGAGATGTGCACCTTCAGACCACTTTAGATAACCTGATTCAGATAACTTTAGAAAGGGATTATGTTCTGAAGGCAACTATGTCTCTCTGTAGAAGCCTAAATTATTAGTCTGTATTAAACAATTAATTGTTTCTAAAAGTTGAGATGAATACCAATGTGGGCACTTAAACTTTGACAGATGATTCCTGCTAGAGCCTTACAAGGGACATCTCCTCCTTCCACTGCCACATGGAGAAAATCCATGGCTGCTCACAGCTTTCAACAAGATCTTCACTAAACATATGCACAAGTGAGATACCTGCATTAGACATATTATTTTTATCGAGTATGGTTGCAATTTCAAATTCAACATGTCCTAATTTTCATTAAAATCTTACTAATTGCATCATTTTTACAATCACTTATTTTCCAGATTAGCCTTACACCAGTTTTGCCAAAGAGCAGTGACTTCTCTTTCATTACCAATCAACTACCAGTCACGTTTGACTGATTTCTGAAGGATTTTTTAGGTTCCTCAGTGCTGCAAGATGTGCAAGTAAGTGCAAGAAATTCAATCTCCTCATTCTGACTCCTTTGGCACTCAAGGGTGCCAGTCCTGCTGATTGAAGAAAAATATTTAACTTCCACTGTTTAAGTTTATGGTCCTCCTTATCTTCTAGCTCAATAGAAAGTATTTCCTTAATACTTTATCATAGGAATACATCATCCTGCTTTTCTTCAGGAACAGATAAAAATATTTGTTGTACACTTCCTTTCCTATGTTGGGATTACTACCCTTATCTCATGTTGTACTGATACAGCTGTTGAACTGTTGTTTGTTCCTGACACACTTAAGATATTGTTTTCTGAAATTCCTGTTGGTTTTCTGCTTTTCTAACAATGGTTATTAATATTCATTAATATCAACTTAAACATCTTTTCATAACTTGTCCTCAAAAGTAGAATATTATGATTTGTGCAATCCAAGTATCTTAATGCACTTTTCTTTTGGCCATGAGTACAACATATCAGAGCATTGCCTTTCTATTCAAAGTACTGAATCAGAAGTTTGTGAAGCTGTTTGTTTCTCTTAAAGCAGATTTTGCTGTTAAAACAAGCTGGAAGCACAGTCAGCCAGCAGTTCTGCACCTCAGTTTGCTCCTTTCAGTTTCCCCCAGCTGCTCACGTGTCAATCAAAACCACTTGTTACAAATACATCTGATGCCTGCAGAGATTAACAAATTGAGACCCCATGATGCAATCCTGAGACACAAGTGGAAGGATACATCATAAGGAAGCCAGGTTCTGGTGGACCAAAATAGCTCTGCCTACTCTGTCCAGATGTTTGCAGTGCCCCAGATTTGTCAAACTCCCTTCGCTGAACCACGTTTTCAAACAGAAAAATCAAAACACTATGAGAAAGGCATTCCCATATGCCTGTAACCATGCTGAAGCCACATAAAGCCAAGAATACACAGCTTTGCAGCCAATTTTCTTGTTAAAATACGAAAGATTCTGACAGTCTTTATATTCTGTAGGACTGCATGAGAGTGTGACTTCCATATTCCAAAGGCAAAAGAAATGTGCATATATTCTTATAAGACTAACTCATAAACAGCTTCCAACCCCACCTAAAAAGTTGCTTGTCGTGCTAACACCCCTACTCCCATGTAAAAATCATGGGACATTTTGGAAACTTTCATAGGGAATCAAAGTGAGAGCAAGGAACACCAGCTTGACCTCTGTTGCCCAGTTGTATGTCACAGACCTTCCAGTGACCAAGAGAGCAATTACAGGATCCTTATATCAGGTTGCCTATTCTACCTCCTATATGCCTGCTCTGCATATGTGTCTGCTGACAGGGTCTTTAATTACATGATTTCATAACTTATTTTCCATTCAGTGGGTGAATCAGCAGTATAAATGAAGCAATATTTTCTTTTTCCTCTCAGCATTCATGGTGCAGTTTTAAGCCCCATTTACTGGGAATGATCCAAACCTTACCCAGAAAATAGAGTCCCTTATTATCTCATGAGTGTTTCTGTGGGCATGCCTGTGCCGTACACTGAAGGGTGGTGTTAAGGCTCTTGGGAGAGTGCTGCCTGAGCCAGCTCTTGAACCAGAACCCGTGTTGCCACATCAGCAGGGTGCTGCAACTGAACTAATAACCTTCCTTGGAGCCAGAGCTCACTCGTCTGGGTGCAGTATTGTAGCAGCACAGCTGCTTTACTTTTGATACCTGCATGGTTATGGACATTTTGACAATCTCGTGGGTAGCTGGAGTCATGGTGTAAATATGCCCAATGATACTCATCACCATAGCACCAAGATTTAAATATGCACAGAGGCAAAGCACTTTCATGCCTGTATCGAGCCACTTCACCATTCCTTAACCTCAGTTTTAGAAACACTGGCTAATTCTTTGCATTTCCTCCTTCCCACAAATGAACCTAAAAGCACTTCTCTTCAGAAAACCAAAATTGATTTAGAAAGTCTAACTCACACCATTCTGAAGACCAAAGAGAAAGTTCAAAGCATTTTCAGAATTGATCAACCAAATTTTCAAGACTTTATGCTTTCACTGAAACTCTTTTTTCCCTGTGAGATGGGTTTAGCTTTCAAAAATTTTAGTAATATGATTTTCTTTCTTAAAGAAGTTGAGGTTCTGAGGACTGTGGTGATTGGTGCTAATTTGATTTATCACTACTCTATAAGGAACCCATATAGGCAAATATATGAAGACATCAATCATTAGAGAGACTGTCTGTATTTTGGAATTTATATTTATATGTCAGATAAAATGTGAATGATAGACTGTGCCCATTCCACTACCAAAAAACACATTCAAGCTTTTCTGTGAGACACAAATTAGTCATGAGCCAGCAGGATTGAGAAACACAAAGAGGTAAATTACAAAGCAATGTGCAGGGATTTAGCTGCATGACTCCCATTAACATCAATGGGATTTAACTGTGTGACTCCCTGTGCACCACTTTGCAAATTTACCCTAAATTGACTAGCGTGGTAATTCCTAGACAGCATGCAGTGGGGAACTGACTGCTTCTGTAAACACAAGGGACTGTTGATTCTCAAACATCTCCATGCTGCACTCAACAAAGAGCAAGCATTCAAAGAAACATTTTATTCCCTGCATCACAGGAGGATAAGAAATAAAGACACAAGCTCAGAACTCCATAGGGGACTCCAATTCCAGAAATGTCATTTAGGGAAAACAAAACTCTCTTAATGACTCCTGATACTGTCAGATTCCTAACCTTTGAGCCAAAACAATACAATCCTTTAGTACCACATAGGTACTGAAGTACCAAAAGAGAGTAATTCCTCTAGTTCCTGTACTAAAATGCCCTGAGAAAACATAGAATCATAGACTGATAAAATTATTTGGATTGGAAGGGACCTTAAAGTTAATATGGTTCATTCCAGTATTCTCTTCAATATTATTCCTCCTGAAAAATTAATCATAAAGAGGTATTTTCTGCTAAAAAAAGGTTTATTCATTTGTTTCCCTCTGTTCTCATAAATCTTCTCTTATTCTTGCATTATTATGTAGGTAAAGGTTTCATTATTAGGTGCTTAAATCTAGCTCACCTTTTATTACTTTTATATATGATCTGGAACAGCTATATTCCTGGCTAAATAAAAGAGTACAGGCCTCGCTTGCATTGTGTATTTCCCAAAGCAGAGCACACTATTTCAATAAAGGCAAGAAACACAGGATGTGGGACAGCAGAATATTAACATGCAGGTGGTTTGTAATTTGAGGGGGATGGTGATAGTCAATGGAAAATTTTGAAGAAATGTTAAAAGTCAAGTCAGAAATAAAAATTATGTACTTTTCTTCTAACTGAGATATTATTTTTAGATTTTCAGAGCTACCTGCAGTTTTCTGTCCTATAAAACCAAATCACTGCTCCTCAATAGGTAGCAAGCTGACAGACATCAGTTTGGAGATAGTACTGCTTCCTGGAAAGGCAGCAAAATGTTGCAAACCTGTTGTATAAATACAACAGCAAAGGAAAGTAAAGAGGAGTAAAGCAAATCTGTTCTGATTGCATTATTCTTTCTGGCAAGTTATTGTTATATTGCTGCTTATACTATGCCGGTTTCCAAGAGCCTCAGTAAGAATCTGGCATATCTCTTGGGTGCAAAATTAAGACAGGTGAAGCCTCAAACCCCCAAAGAAGGGGCTAGAATGGTGTGATAAAGCATACAGATGTAAAAAGCCTCAGACACATACAAGCTACATCTAAGAATGCATCCATCATTACTACCTGTTGCACTCCTCTGTGCAATAAACTAATTTTGCATCAGAGAGCCCAAACTTTCCCTTATAATAGATGTACTTGTTCTTCAATATTCTCAGAGTTAAAATATGGAGTTCAGGTCTACTGAAATGAATGAAAAGAGTTGATAAAGGACAGTCCTATATGGCATAGGAGTCCTTCCATACTCTTCATTCAGTCTCTTTTTTGAGCCTGGAGGAAGATCAGCAGGTATCTATTTCCATCCTGTATTATCTAAGGATTCTCATTTTCATCTTCCCATTTAAGGAGTAAGTAATACTTCTGTATCACTTAGCTCCTCTATTAGCACTGATTCTCCTGAGCCCCTTTAAAGTGGATTTTCAGATTGAAATCAGCTATCCTCACAGTGTCTTCATTCAAAATGCACTGAAAAGCACTGAGAGGGAACCGTATGTTGGATAATTATCCTGATATCTCAGCACAGTGAAAGGATACACACATCCCTTTCATGTCTGTGTCATTCTAAGGGGTTAGCAGTTCAGATCTGCTCACCCTGACTCAGAAACTAAAAGCAAATCTATCCCTGACTTGCTGTTTTTCAAACATACTAAAAAAAATCAGTGTTTTTTTAGAATAGCATGTGAGAAAAAAACATGTAGAAACAAAAATAATTCATCCCCACTCAAAGTATTGCCCCTATTAAAAGAATACTCATTTTTATCCAAGAATATTCCTTCCCAGTGAAAATATTCAAGCTGTTGCTGGATTGACCAGCAAAACTCTCAGCTGTCACTTCTGCTGATGAACTGGTAGGGATGTGTGTATGTGTGCACACTCAGGCACCTCAATGCCCCTTGAGGTTCTGAACTTTATGGTGTTAGAATGAATATTATGGATATTAAGACACTCTCAAGGTTTTCTATTTCAGCAAGCCTATCTACTGCCCTTCATCTGGCCCACAGTCCATAGCCAAATTCGTTGTTATCATCTTTTTACTTAGAACCTCATTCCTGGCTTCATGGAGCTACCGAAGATGTTCTGCTGTATTTCCTGATTTTTTCTATCTTCATACAAAGAACAGTTAGCAGGAAAACTCTGAAAACCTGATTCCATAAGGCTGAAAAACAAAAATATAAAGATCACCTATTTAGTTGAGAGTAATTTTTGAAATGCAGTAATTAGTTGCCATACCTAAACAATTAGCTTGTTATATTGAAAGAGTGATTCTTCAGCCACCCCATGATGTCTTGGGAGCTTGGCCTCTGACTGTTGACCACTTGGGGCTACAGAGTGTGTAGAAAACCCTATGAAAGTGACTTCGATCGGAATATCTTGCATTTGACTGTCTGCAGCCAAGAGGGCTCCTGAATTTCAGCTGTGCTCAGCTGTGTCACAGATGAACAAAGGCTATACTCATTTCAAATGTCCCCTCTCTCCTTCCATGTGTAAGAAATACAGCCAGCTAAACTTGGTCACAGAAGAGTGTCACACACAAAAATCAGTCTACTGTACCATCAGACTGATGCTTTGTTTCATGTGGTGGAGAACTCGTGCTGGTTGCCCTGGAGTGGGGGACAGATAATGAATACTTTCTCTCTACCTGATCAGCAGCAAGTATGAGAGAAACAGGCTCTCTGCCAGTTTCTTCTTCTTTATTTCCTCCCTCCTTCCCCACTTTCTCCTCACTGTCTACTGTCAAAAGGAATTGAGTAGTTTCCAAAAAACAACCTCAGCAGCATCCAGCAGGAGCAGAACTCAAGCATGGACAAGAGCCTGAGCTCCCGAGGACACACTGATTTGCAGCCCTGCTGCAGCAGAAGATGCTGGGGACCTTACCTGGATCAGCAGCAGACGGCTCAACCACTTGGCACCTGGCTTGAAACGTGGTGGTACAACAACCCTGTGACTCATAGAAATATAAATTGAGTATGTAGGTAACTGTTCAGTGAGCTGGGATTGGCAATACACTGAGATACATTCTGAAACATCACTGTTCCTAGATCCTCAGACCAAAGGCCTATTTCTTGGTCAATGCCATTGGCCCCTAGAAACTACAGATACTTCTTAAATGTCGTTTGGAAAGCAGGACTGAATGTCTGCATCCAGCCAGAAAACATGTACAGTCATACATAAACCCTTTCTTGAACTCTTAATCTGTTAAATTTGCTGAATTGTTCACGTGATATGTCTGGTTTCAAAAGTGAAGAGTTCAGTCAGTGATAAAGCTATGAAACTATTGTATTTGTCTCTAGTAGGGCTAACAAATAGTATTGTACACCATGTGTGGCAATAGTTTTGAGACATAGAGATTTGTTTAATAGAAATTCAAGTAAAATATTTTAAATTCACCAATGGATAACTTTCAGATAAGAACAAAAATTAAGAAACAAGTGTCGCTATTGTCAATAGATTCAAATCCTCTACCACGGTTCTGTGATCCCTCAGCAAGGACTTAGAAAATCTCTTTCTTTTCTGTTCCTGGAGACTTTCAGTAGCATAACGAAAATTCCAAAACAAGGACTTCTGTATCTGCTTTGTAAAAACTTATTTGGCAAGCATCTTTCAGTAGCAGGAAATAACTGTTAACTGATAGCAGATAATCAAAATGTCTAGTGTTCTTGTCACAGAAATTACTATGGTATTCATCAGGTAAGAGAAAAAGAACTCATTTGTGTTAGTAACTATGCCAAAAAGAGTTGATACTGTAAAGTCTGATGCAGCACACGCTGTATGCAAAGCTTTTATTTTCCTGGAAAAGTTACAATCAGATAAAATATATTCATTGGCTTTAAAGCTCACAGAAAGCTATCCAAGACATTCATTGTAAATCTATCATTCAGTGATGTCTGCTGTATTTTACTGACTCTTTGATTTTCATTTCTAAATACAGCTTCAGGTGGAGACATTTTGGCTGGCGTTACTGTGATAACATTAATAGGCTTCTTGCACCATTTTTGACTGCCTAACAAAATAATTTATTACTTACCTTCAGGAAGTTACAACACAGAGAACAAACTTGTGGGTTACCATCCATTAAAGCTTTGTTACAGGCATTTTGATTTCTCAAAATCATGGGCTGGCTATCCAAAGCAAGAAAAAAAGACAACAACCTAGCTGCTTGAAACAAGAGAACTTTTATTATTAGAGTGAGGTTGAAATTTCCAGCACTGACATCACAGATCTCTCTTCGTGTATTTCAATTCCAAAAAATAACAAAAAGGACATGGTAAGAACATAAACCAGAAAGGAACTTGTCTAAATGACATCCATGGTAATAAAATGATAAAAAATAATTCTCTAAGCATGTTGACAAATACTTGTAATATTCAGTTCCCTGTCTGCTACCTTCAGCATAAAAATGGGTCAAAAACTATGAGGCATAGTATATTGTTTGTGTTTATATCCTGTGCTATTGATGGGACTTTTGAGCTGCCTCCACTGCTTGGAGACAAGCTTAGACAGATGCAAGCCACAGCTGTACACAGAAGTGCTGCTGCTGAGCTGGGAATTTTTTCTAGCACAGATTCTGCCAGTTTCAAAAAAATAAGGTTTATTTATGGGGAAAGCAAGCCAACTGTGCTGTTCACCATACTGGGGCTGGTAAAGTTTCCTTCCATCAGCTGCCTCAGTACTCTACAAGTCATAAACCAGTCTCTAGAAAGGCTACCTTCCTTGCCAGGGCTCCAAGATTTATAAGAGAACAGAGAACTGTCACGATTTGCAGTTGCTAATTTATGACTCTCCTGGGTATTTTGTAGAAATTCTTCCATCTCACATTTGCCTAATTTAGCACTCCTGACTTAAGCAAATGTTCAGTTCTACTCCCTGTAGGAGTTATGCCTGAGAAAAGAGGCCTGAGTTGGTCCCAGCAGGGAAAAAGCACCCAGAAAAAAGGTAAGTTCCACTCTAGATAGAAAGGGTACATTCCTTCCACACTATATCAGTGGAAAACTACTGCATTGTGCATTGCACTTGAGGGGTTTTCATGTTTGAACTTGAAAAACAGCCTGACAGTGGTCAGAAATGTGTTTTGAGACATCAGCTTTATGAAGTAACAGAAATTATGTGAAATTATGGCTGGAACTGTACAGCAGATAAGAATGCCCTTGAACTTGGCTAACTTCTGAAGTAGTTATTCATTCAAAAATACCTCATAAGGTTTTACTGCTCCTGAACTATTATAAAGAGAATAGTTTGAAAAGTCTTCAATTAGGGAGAAATTTGAATTAGGCAATGGGCTTTTACATTTCAAGAAGTTTTATCATCTAGTGATGCTTCTGGTCTCCCATATGAATAAATCCTCAGCATACTCACATCTAAGAGAAAAGATAATCATAAAATTGCCAAATTCTAAGTTCATTTTTAGTCAACACTTTTTAAAGCACATTTTTACTAGGACACAATTTAAAAAAAATTCAAAAGAAATCCAAGGAAAATTAATTGTATTTTAATTAACTTAGTTCTTCCTTTTCAAGACAACTATACTGTAGATAAAAGTTATGGATTTTTTTCTAATTATAATATTGAAGACAGAATTTTTGTCAATTCTACAGAAATATTGAAAAGTTTAAGTAAAAAGAATTTGAGTTAAATAATCACTGTTTATTTTACACTTATTTATTTATTTATTTTAAGGGGTTTTTTCCCTTATTTATTACCCACTGTTTATTTTGCTGTCTGTGAGCAAACAAATAAACCCTCTGCCAAAAAAAGTCATAAAAGCCACAGTCACATTTTAGATCTAACAGTGTCCTTTGCAGGAAATGGTTCCTGCCATAGTCTCTAACATCAGCATTTGGCACAGGCTGTAACACTATGCAGAGGCTTATTTTAAACAATTTTGAATGAAAAGACAGCACTACCAGACTCCCTGACTCTGAGTGATTACATTTGGGCTCAGGTTAAAGCTGTCTGGTTCTGTAATAACTACCAAAAGTTTACAAAGGGCTAGAAAATTATTTATCACAGGTTCTGTACCATTAACTCCATCTCAGGATATGAGTTAAATGGTAATATTGAGGCAAAGTAAAGTTGGGTAAGATGGATCACCCAGAAGAAGAAGTCCTGGAGGAACTAAGACAAATCAATATTTAAGCTAAAGTTTAAGTTTTCTTGCCATCTAAATCAAATCCTCAGAGCAAAAGCCTCACCAGATCATTGATATAAAGTAGAAGCAAGTTTAGAACAAGTTCACAGCATATTCCAGTATTAGTCTTTTATAAACTTAGAGATTAAATGAGGAAAATCCTAAAGTCCCCTTTAAAAAATAACATATGGAGGGCCTATAAAGCCCCTGATTTCCACACAAACAGTCAGAGTTGGTTGCAGTGTCACAAGTGTAAGAGAAATATTTGGTTTGGATTTTACAGGGTTGTGAGTCTTTTTCCCAAATACTAACAGTGGGTGACTGCAGAACTGGCTAGCAGGTGAGAGCTGTGGGCTTTTTCCACATACTCACTCTGTTCTTACTTTTATTTACCTGCCTTTCCAGTGTATTTACCAAGAAGCCTTTTGCAGCAGCCTTTTTATTCTTATAAAAATTGAGAAGAGTGACAGAGGCTCATTCCAGATTTCTCCAAGACTTTATCTCTTTTCCTTGCCTTCCTCAATTTAAAATACATATTTATCATGAGACAAGGTAAAGAAGGTGCATCACAGCTCATGCAACAGGTTTGAACTTCATGACAAATGCTTTTTATCGTGGCATGAAAGGCGCTTGTTACAGGTTAAGAAAGTAATTTATGTCTCTGTTGGATCCCTATAGTAGACATCCCTCAAAGAACTGGGAGGCAGATGACCACCAATCCAACTGTTTATGACAGATCCTAACTATTCCAGGAAAATAAAACAAGAAATCTCTTCCTTAGGAAAATGCTCCCAGAAGAAGGAAAAAAAAAAAAAAAAAAAAGCTATTATCTTCAGACAGGAACAAAGATTTGGCTTAAGATAGTCAAAATGCTGTCTATTACCCTCACAAGGAACAGTGACTGTTCAAAACCACCTACATGTCTACTGTCGCTATCTACATAGTATCAAATGATGCAACATTAATTTTTTACAAGTTCTTTTCTCAGGGAACAAAAAGTCTGACTCAGTAAATTGCTATTCAATTAAATCAGTCAAAATCACAATCACTGTGTGTTAAATGAAAGCTGGCTAGGATCTTCTCCATATCTTGCCTTTCCTTGCAATTTCCACTGTCACCCTTTTCATTCTAGTAAAAAAGCTGATGAGAATGAAGCCCCACCTAAATTCATATTTTTGTATGCTTATCTTCTCTAAGGAACAGGTTTAAAGCAACTTTCCACATCATCAAGGTTTCAATCCTGCCAGCCTTTCTGAGGACAGACATTGCAACAGGAGGGTAGAGGCTGAGTTGGCTGCACGCCCACCCTGCCTGACTGGGCAGGGGCAGAAATGTCAAGCAAACATATGACCTGTAGTGATGAACAGGAATACACAATTTAAAGATAGCTCAGTCAGTCAAGTACTCAGACACTTGGGATTGCAGGATTTATTCAGCTGGGGTCACAATCCTGGTCTTGTCCTAATGTACCCAAAAGTCAATCCCCTAAGAACAGGCTAGTAAATAGCACCAGAAAATTATCTCTTCATGTGGGAAGACAGAATTTTATAGGCATGGAGACAAGTTAGTTTTTAAAACAGAAGTATTATGATTACCTGTCAAAACACACAAATCTTTCCTTTCTTATGGGATCTAACACCTTTCCAAACATACAGGAAGAACAATTTTAAATAATGCTTCCAGGAACTGTTGGAGATCCACAGTACCAGGTACTGATCCACCTGTCCTCTGGCATTACAAAGCATCAGTTGCCTGAGCTTGTATCCCCTTCTTTTTATCCTAAACCAGCAGTATTACTGTGGCTCCTTGTAATTCTCTTCTATCAATAGCAAGCAGATGAAGACAGGAAATATCCAAACAGCAAGACCATAAAGGGAATATTTATTTAGTGATCCCAATGTGCAAGTCTTGAACACATGACAAACGTATCACTTGCTCTATCATGACTGACCCTGCGTGCATTCTTAAAACAGAAATACTAATGAAGTTTACATTAGGTCCCAGCATGTTATACTCAACTAAATCATCTGACATATGCTGAAACTTTTGACTGGGCAGACTGTTTAGGCAGCAGCATCCTCACCTGGTATATTAGAATTAGTAGAAACCTTAAAACCTTTGATCTAGATCACGTTCTGGAGAAAGCTGTTCTCTTACAGTATTTAACGTGGTACGCACTATAGGCTTTGTACTGACGTGCTTAATGATGGTCATTGGGTTTCTTATTCCCCAAAATTCATTAAGCCAAAGCATGGAGCAATGTCCTGTAGGTAGCAAAGTGCAGCAGAATCCCACTCACATTAGTAGATAAGTGACCAAATAACTCCATTTTAAGTCTGCTCCAAAGCCATCTTAAAAGAGACAGATTTGCTGTGGTATGGCAGGTAATAGTTCTTACACTGGTGAACATGAGCCACTGCTATTTCTGTGTTACTGTCTCTTACCATAAGCTGCAGAAAACACTGCCAGCCATGCTGTTAGCTCTGTTAGCTGATATTCATCAAGCAGCAGCCTGACCTTTTGTGCTTTCTCGCTCTCCCATGGAGCATCCTGTGCCCCCACGCAAAGAAACACAGGAACCCAAAGGACACAAATAACCAAACATCCTTATTGACCGTGGAAGAGCAGACATCACCTCACACAGTGATCTCCTCAGTTTGATCAGAGCTTCGTGCACCACTTACAGATGTCTAAAGCCAGAGTGTTTCTGACCCTCATACCTCTCCACAATTACTCAGCTGCACACAGTTCTAGCCTGCGATGGTCAAGAGGACAACATGTGTTTGCCCATTTTCCCTCGCCTCAGCGTCTGCCTTTATTGATTATGATCAGCTGTAAAGTCTGTGAATTCTGGGTGCTCCAGGGGTTTTCTTGACAGCTAACTAAGCCTGAGGCAAATACAGACTCATGCAGCTCCAAACAATCCTACCTGGGTTTCTTCCTCCTCCCCCTTCACCATGCACTGCATTTAACAGTAATTGTTTATGATAAGGAGATTGTAATTAGGAACATGCACTAGCATAAGTGTCCAGTATTTCATATGCCAAGCATGTGCCACCAGCACAGTCAAAATGCCTCCAAAGATTTCTTTAAATTTTTATTATTTTCTTAGTAACTAAGGAATCCCTCCCCCACTATGCACACATAACATTTATGCAGCTGAACTCCACTTTCCTGTGGCAGCTGATTCAAATACAGACCAAGTTACTAACACTGCACAAATGAAGTTGTTGGCTCTTTCTCAGTAAACAGGAGACAAATGTCACAGAAACCATTACAGTGAACTTTTAAAATGGCAGTCAAGCCAAGAAATTTAGGGCTAAGCATATGGACAAACAGCTAGCCAGTGGCTCATTCCCGGTCCATTGTTCATCCAAGAATGAGAGGCTGTGTGCTGATCTTTGCTTGCAATTCCTGCTTGTGCTGCATAGGTTACTAAAGGATTTCAGAATACGTATAATATAAGATGATAAGGAAAGGGTAAGTAGATGACAGGGTTCCCTTGCAAGCACACCCAACTCCACACAGATGCAGAGACAACGCTCCTGTGAGAAGTGGAGTTTCAGGTTTGTAAAAGGTGGCAATGGGAATGGTAATTTGAGTCTTATGTTAACACTTTTTCTTTAAAAGTTGCTTATTCATTCAAGCTATCAACATGATGACTCATTTCTGTTTGGCTAGAGGTAATAGCTGCACTCTCCCATGCATTCAAGTTTCAACCAATTTAGAGTACAAGTTACGATTCTTCGCCCTTGGCTGACAGTCTTACAGAGCTGTCAAGAGAGCAGAAGGCTTTTTCCAGGTAAATAAGATCTGCATTGCCATGGCACAGTTCTTGCTAAATCCTTTTATCTGATGCTGCCATCAGTGAGACCCACCAAGGAAGAAATACATGCTATGCCCACAATTATGCATACTCTGCTAATTGAGTTTCCTTGCAAAATAAAAAGCTTCTAGGAAAAAAAAAAGCTTATCCAACTGACAGAATTAATGTCTCAGTCTTTTGGATTTCACTGCAAATATAAAGAACAAAACCACTCCAGTTATATATTTTATAGGATTTAGAGAACAAAAAAGCCTTTTTGTGAACTACGGACACTTGTATAAGCATTTTTTGCAGTGTAGATTTATCTGAAAGATGGCTATTCCTCTTGATTAAATAGAGATGCAATCATCATTTGGAACATGGATTTCACAGCAAATTATCGGGCAGTTAAGACCATAAAGTTTTATCATTCTACATAACTGAATAGAGCTCAGTAAATAGGTTTTCTAAGAACCTCAAAGGCAGACTGTGTATTTCCAAGCCTTTATCCATCAGCCTTCTCCATGTCACATAGAGCAGCCTAATCAAGAGCATAGAAATTCAAAGCCCTTTAAGATCAAGAGGTTTGTTATATTTCAAGTCCACAGCATATAAAGAAAGAGCCCCGTAAGGTTTCTGGGCTGTAGTGTGCAGTCTTCATGGCAATGTCTGAAACAGCCAGTGAGCACACTTCCATACATTATGATCTTCCAAACCCTATAACAACTCTACCCATTCAGCTCTTATAGTTTTTTTCATCTGGTCAGTCAATAAACGTTTACCTTCATTAGGAAAAAAAAAAGTCAGTCTTAACTTTTATGAGAATATCTAAGGCAAGATAAACATTATGTAATAGAAGCAACCCTAATGTTTAGGTTGTTCTTTAATTATGGAAGATTATGAACTTTTCCTGAGATACCTTTGCAATAGAAGCCTTTGCTGCAGACCTTAGAAATCCAGCAAAGAAAGCCCTTGAGCTAAAATAGTGATTTCCCCTTGTTTTATGAAATTCCTTTCCATTTTAGCTGCAATCTCAACTGCAAAAAATTTAAATTCAAAAAAATTAAATAAATAATTTTTTAAAAATTAAATCACATTTCCTTTCTTTCCCTTGCACTCTCCAGAACTTAAAACAGCTGCACTAAGTCAGACTTACGGTTGATCTGGCTCAATTCCCTGCCCCTTTGACAGTGACCAGTAGAAGATATTTAGGGAGAACATGTAAAATATAGGGACGACACACCATGATATTCCCTGCTAAACCTCCCAGATTCTGTCAGCAGTTTAGGGACTTCTTGAGTCTAACTTAAAGCCCACCAAACTGCATATATAATTAGATGGCATATTCCCCACATGCATTACTTTGCATCTATCAACACAAATTCTGTCTGTCCAGCCATTCAGTATTATCAGATAATCCTGCAGGTCTTTATACTCCTTTTTTTTTAATGACTCTGAAAAATTTTGTATCATTGTCAGTCCTTGTCAAGTCATACTTCATCCTTTTCCCGCATTATTTAGTAACACCTTAAGTGGCACAATTTCTGGAACAAGTTTCTGTGACATTCAAACACTAATCCCATGCCATTCTAAAAAATTATCATTTATACTTCTTAACTTTTTTGATAATATTCATCCCATGATAGCTTTATTTAATTTAGAAGTTTTGATAAGGACTGCTGAAAAAGTTAGGATTTTTTAATCTTTGTACGCAATATCAACCAGGGCAACCTTATCCCTAGGATCCTTTACTGCTTCAAAGAACTCAAATGGATTTATGGGGAGATATTTAATTTTTCAAAAGCAGTGATGGCTCCTTCCCACTGAATTTGTGTGTGTACTCATTTGCAGTTTTATTTTTGTTTACACCAGATTTCCTAGTACAAAAATCAGACAATTAATCAAAACTCTCTGGAATTAATTTTAGACATTGTTGCTATGTTTCATTCTTTATGTGAGGTCCTTTTGAGTTTGTGGGTAAACAACTATGACAATTTGCTACCACTCTTAGCTACCACTCTTTTCACTATGGAACAGTGTTCCATAATAAAACATATCTTGTTAATACACAATTTTCAAACATTTTCCCCAAGTCATCCTGCATAAGAGATCTCCCTTTCATGTGATCAGTCTCCTGTCCCCCCGTAGCCCAGAGTGAGTGAGGTCCTGGGCTGCCCACATGCCTCCAGCTGAGGATTTCTCAAAGCAGAATAAAGCAGGGACTAGATTGTGCCCTGTGAACTTCTATGATCTATTGCACTTCCAAAGTTACCACTAGGGACCAATTTAGGAACACTAAGCTCTGAAGGGTATTAAAAAGCTGTTTAATGTCATTCTGAAATACACGCTCTGTGATTTTAAAGTCAATTGCAAATTAAACACAACTTTTTCAAATTCTGTCTAATTAGGGGATCAAAAACCAGGGATGTCAGTTCTCTAAGCTGCAAATAATGTTCCTAAACCAGCAGCTGCTATTTATACCCTTTTCACATTGCAAAATGGCTCCAGCCATTTGATTCAAGAAATACCTGCAAAACTGTTTTGTATTTGAAAGCAGCTGGAGGGTGAAAGCATCTTTGGTTTGAGCATGGCTGACCTGTTTAATTCTGCTGCCTGAACTGTAAAGTACTACCAATTCACACTTTTTCACTGATACAGCCTCTGGACACTTATAATAAGGCATATGACAAACAAAAGGACTCCCTTTGGCATTTCTTGCAGGGGACACAAGACTTGAGTGTCAGAAATAAAGGGGATATTTTATTCAGACTACTGAGCAGAGGCATTACCTCCACTTCTCCTTGATTCTTTCATTTCTAGACCAAACAACAGACTACCCTGTACTAGTGAGCTGATGCTTGCTCTTCACTTTAATGTGTTAGCTTTTCAAAACTGAATTCATGCACGTGGATGACCCCTCAACCAGCATAGAAAATAAATTATTATTATTTAGAGCCTCATGTCAGCAAATCCCATTAAAATTCTTACTCTATAATTTAATATTTTCAGTTTACTATATACCCTCAAGTTGAAAAGCATATTTGTAGGCAGAAATTGTCTAGGAAGAGCTGGTTGTTTCAAAAAGTCAACAGAGATATGAAGCAGCTGAAACTCTTGATTTAAGGAGCATATGATTATTTTTGGCAACTAAATAATAAATGAAGCTTTTAGGCAGAAATAGGGGCAGCTGTGACACGCTTTAAATTAAGAAGAGAAACACCCATATGTGCTACATCTCACATGTACAACACATTGCATTACTATGAGAAATCCACTAAAATAAGTAACTATTGAATCTATAAAGTCTGAAAGTTCAAAATAGGAATCAGGCACCTATTTATTAGACTGTCAGCAAGGTGGATGACACAGTACTTCAACACCTTCAATCTGCAAGCGCACTGAAAACTACACCAGTCCTTGCAATATTAAGCTCTGAGTACACACAGTTTTCAGCTAAGTCCTGGATTTTGCTCAGCTAACACGTCTAACCCAGATCCTCAGTCTTTGATCACATCTATCAGATCCAGACTTTGTACAGTAAACACAGAGGTAGTTATGAATTTTTATTCCACACCAGTGTTATTAGGGCATTCAGCGGAAAACGGTAACGTCAATCTGGTCCTTGTTTTAAATCAGATAAAACTTCAAAAACCTCTGTCCCTTTACAGGTGGAGGATGGTGGCAGTGCTTAGACATGGATGGGCAAGAGAAGAGCCTCTATTCTGTTGTTGAGAAGTAGTCCTTAAATTTACCAGAGAGATGGAAATAGATAAAATTGCAATCTGACAAGGACATCACAAAAATCTCCACAGATTCTGAAAGATTCTTGGTAGGTAATTAGCATATTGTGAAAAACTACTATTACTGTTAGCTAAGAGATATTATTTGGGTGTTTCATTTCACTAGTTTTACATGGCTATGAAAAAAAATCTAAATTACCTAATTCTACATCCATGATCTCTGAGATCTCTGAGATGGACACACACAGCACAAATTATTTTTCCCATCTAATCACAGCTGTGTGCAAAAAAAAAAAAAAAAAGGGATAGGACAGCAAATACTGCATAATTTCTGAACCTGATTTGAGTGAGGAACAAAAAATAACCTTTTGCACCTAAAATCAAAAACCTTTTTTTCTCAAAATATTAATTAATTAAATACAATTACTTAAGTTAGTTGCTGAGGTTCCTACAGTACAAAAATAACAGTCACAATGTTCTGACTCCAAACAATGATCTGCTCTGAAATTGTTATATTTATATATTATAAGCTGCAATTGTCAAAATACTGGGTTACTGGAAGTTTCAACAGAAGTTTTGCAGGCATTTAGGCTACCATTCACTGTGCTTAACTATTCAAGAGACAGATTCAGCAACAAAAAAATCAGAGAGCAGTCCACGAGCAGATAGCCCCTGCAATATACCCTGCTCACTTGAGAAACATTCCGGGCACTTTATGGAGCAAACACACGCCCAGCCCATTTGTGTGCCTGCCCCTGCGTGGGACAGCGACCCGCACATCGCACCGGCCGCGGGGGCAGTGAAGGCCCAGGGAGGCTCTGCACTGCCACCCACCTCCCTGTCCCTGGGAGATGCTGGGCTCCATCTGCTCGCCATCATCTCCATGCCGAGATCCGCTGCTGACACAGCTCCTGCTGCCTCCAGCCGCACCAGCGCTGCCCACAGGCAGAAGCCAGCTGACATATGGATGCTCTGCCCCCGTGTCAGCCCTCAGCATCTTCTAAGGGCTACCTCAGGCAGTTCACAGCTCCTGGAAGCCCCACACTGGGTCTCACATTCCCCCTTGGACAGGCAGGGGTATGTACGTGGGGGATGGAGGAGCTCATTAGAAGCTGGAATTCACACAGCAAAGCAACAGACACATTGCAGGATTTCCCAAGCTTACAGATATAGCTCAGTGCCAAAATCTTAGAGTCATTTTATCAGGCATATAGATGTCACATCTCTTTGATATTAAATATCCAATAATTTGATTATCTCGTAGCTCAAACAGGTGGCACTGCACAGCTCTTCAAAATAACTTTGCAGCACAAAGGTTAAAACAGATTCCGCTCAACTCCACTTATCTTTCAGTGAAACACAGCAAATTCAGAGGAGCTGCAACATGCATTATTGTGTACTCGATACATTGACCTTCCTTTAAGCTTAGCCATTTAAAAATAAATTCTTGGGAATTATTTACGTTGTATTTTTTAAGATCAATGAAGAGAAAAAAACTAAATATTCATACATTCCATCTCCATTTTTCATGCAATACTATCAATCTCCATTTTCACCACTTCTTTAATGTTGGGAAGGAGAAATTAATTGCATTAATTCCTTAATTTTTCTGTGAGGAATCTAACTTTGATTTTTAAGATATGGCAGCTTCCTAATTAATTTTATTGGAGGACTTTCTTCCCTGAAAACAAACTTCAGGCAAGGTTACATGTAACTACATATTTTGCCTTGGTTTGAAATCCTTATACCACTAAATAATTTTTAGCACTTTCATAGTAATTAATGAAGTCAAAAAGTCTCTCATGACATCACATTTCAGCCATGCTAAAGCCTTCTGCTTTAATCTCCACTCTCTGGCACTGAAGTGGCACTTAGCTTACCTAACTGAAATAAATTAGTACAGGAAAAATTTGATCCATGATGTATTTCATTCCGTAGTCTTACCCACTTTCAGGAAACTTCATGCCAGTAGTGTACCTCTCCCAAGATAAACGTAACTATGCTCTATGCAACTGCATAAACGTTAAAGTCAGGCACAAAATCCTGGCTTTTTGTCAGTTTCAAAAGGCACAGAAATATGTTATTCTCATCCACTCCAGGTTTACAAATTTTGCTGTGAGCAAAACACATTTTCGCTGCATCCTTCCCTAAGTAATTTTCCCAGGGTAGAATATGATTCTTCCTTGAAGAATTTTGCTTTGCAAAAAGAAACTGCTAGAACTTTTTTCTTATTAAAAGCAGTTTTCTGGCATACCTTACAATGAAACACCTCTCCTAGCCACCTAATTATTCCAGCATCTATAGAAATCAGAGACAGGTAGTGGCAAAATAAGGGTTCTAAATTCTTCCCTAAAGGTTTCTTTTCTCTGCAGTTCCCCAGCTTACTGGAGCTCATGTTAACCAAGTTGCTCAGAGACATTCACTTGAGGATGCCAGAAAATTCTTCATTTTGGACTAGAACTGAGTGAAACAATCATCATTCTTTTTGGTGAGATTTAATAATTTATCATAAAATAATTTGTTAGGATTGCACAGACTGAGTTATTAAGTTATTCTTTAGCAACACTGAATCAAGATGCATCTGGGAAAAAAAGAAATAAAAACCCTTCTATCTCTAAACTGCAAATTCAGTGCAACAGGGGCACCTCCTGGAGTAGGCCAGTTGTATGCCATTCCTTATGCAACATTATGAGCAGATGCTTTTCCCAATCCTAAGTGAATGACATAAGCTCTTCCTTCATGCTGCTGAGGGACATCTATACTGCATTTTATGTAGTTGTTTTCACGAGTCCTAGTTAATATAATCCCAGAAGTACAGGTATAGCAGCACAGAGCACAACATGGGCAACAAAAGGCTGTGAAATAGAAACATGAAGAAATTAAATAAATATTCAATAATTAGCCCAAACAAAGTTTTTTTAGCTGCTATGGTGCCAAAGTGCTACTGAGCCTTAGGCTAAGTTGTTTCAAGCTGCTAAGAAATGTCTTATAGTCCATGTCCTCAGCATTCCTCAAAAGCTCTTTTTCCTTTCTGATCCGCCCTGACTGGATGCTGATCCAACAAGACACTGCTAATTTCTTTGTTGGATGAAGCTGGCAAAACCATGTGTGTCCAGTGGCTTGATTCACCTTCTATGGCTCTTTCATTCCATGCCAACAAGGAAGATTTTTTTTATGCCCTGACTGACATGCTGTAAGGTTTGCTTTTTTTGCTATTTTTTGTTTAGATTATGCAAATTAGATGCAATCAGATCTCATGATTGTTATCTATATTGTTCACCAATATGTCATATTTTGCTGAATATAATACACTTTAGACATGCAGAAACAGCAGAGAGTGGAAGGGCTCACATTCATCTGTTATAATTCTTTTGGAGGCTGGACTTTGTAAACCAGCAGCTTAAGATTTATATTCAATAAGATGCTTTTCTATGAAATCTCTGTACACAGACTCAAAAACCTAACATGTGAGAGGTAAATAAAATGCAAAACCAGTTCTCAGCAGAGCCAAGATGTTAAGATCGCTGGATTAAAAAAAAAGTTAAATCAATTACTTTTTCCCTAGTGGTCACTGAAAAACAGCCCATGTCAAAGCATTTCATCAAATGAATAAACATAAGGAAAGTGTCGTTAAAAGAAGAGTTGAGGGCCAGGGCTCAAAGCTAACATTGACCCCTGATTGTCACAAAAACAGTCAGTGCTGGCATAGGAAGGTGGAACTGCTAGAAGAGAGTTGAGCTATATTTTCTCTTAGGCACTGATATTGTAGCTTCTAGACTGTGAGTTTGGGTTATTTCAGTTTCCTCTTTGTGAGTTTTGGACCTTCTAAGGGTTATTTTACTTATTTCTACCTCCAACACATTATTTCAAAGGCTTGACCTCAGGCCGACAACAAAATGTGTCTGCACACTCACAAATACGATGTCTCTTTACCCTAAATTTAACCTGAGGCCACCAGAACAGCAGGCATGCATCTATACAGTTGGACTGGCAAAGTTATGAGGTAGAGATCATAACCATTTCTCACACCGAAGAGGCAGAGTGGGATATTTAAGCCGTGCTCATTGGTGGGTTGCACAAACCCCACCGACCTCAGCCTAACTTTGCACTCACCCAGGAGGCCCCACACAAGCATGCAATAGTGCCAGAGCTGAAGTTTAAAACTGATGGTTGACACAGACTTTTTTTTCTTTTATATAATGGGAAAACAGACATGTCTTACATGCCAAGTGAATGCCAGAAGAAAATCCTTTAAGACACTGTGCTGAAAATTTCAGTCAAATATACTTTGGCAAACTAGATACACACTCTATACATTCTCTATGAACTTTCCCCTGCTGAAAAAAGGTCATGTCTTCCAGCTATTTCAGAAATGAAAATATCCCACACAGATTATATTATAATGTGAAAGTGTATAAAACATATACACAGTCAAATGCAAAGTCTACAGTCAAATGTAGCATTGAGGTTGTTCAATCAACCACACAGGTCAGGAAATTCCAAAAGTTAATGGTCCGTGGTCCTCTCTTGTGTAACTCCACTGGAACTATTTTACGTTCCCAAAACTCACTGACATAGAAACATATGAAGAATTTCCATTCTTTTTAGTTTATTAATGTTTGTTACTTGATCCATTGTGGAGACTTGTAGAAGATTCTATCTGGACATGGTAACATTATGATAAAACTGAGTTAATTTCAATCTGGGTGTATAATCGTTGCGTGAGAAACCTCAAGTCAAGACCAAGTGGTCCAAAGACCAATTTAGTACTTAACAGCTCAGGAGTTAAGTTAATCTCCTATCTCTCTTACAGATTCCCAAGTGACCTTTGGTAGATCACATAAATCTCCATGCAATACTAGTTCACTCCTATATTAGTATATTTAACATGGAATAACATAATTTTGGCTTGATGTACTTTATTTTCTTCTGCAAGAACAATGAAATAAGCCAATTTTGAAGCTGGTATCAGTCATATTTTTTATTCATTAGAACATTTATTTTGAAATGGTATCAAAAGGAGCATATCTTTCCCACACTGTCATAAGTAGCCCTTATAATGCTCAATGGAAATTCAAAACAGACTCACTAGTCATGGAAAACATCAACATGAAAGGACTTTTAGAGAGGCAAGACTGACTTAAATAGGATTAGAACAGAAGCTTGAACATATGAAGGAAATTTGGACGATTATGGCATTGACTTTCCCATTGTCAGAATGTCACCTAGCACTTGTGTCATGTTAGCTGTCACTGCCACATTGTACATTCTTCTGGAAGAAATGCACATAAGTTTCCTGAAAATACTGGAAAATTTCATATTTCCATTGATCTCTTTTCAGAAAATAAGATATGAAGAAAGCTTTTCTCTTGTAGTTAAGTTCCTACCATTTGGATCTCTTACAGTTATTCAAAGCTTGGGTGAGGAATGCTTCATGGTTTTAAAAACATTTTCTTTAAATTTGAAATATATTTTAAAGTAATAATATATATGTTTTTATGTATTTGTAAGTAAAATATTTTACTTTTCCCTTAACCTAGTTTCTTAGTGAAAAAAGGCAAATCAACTGTATTTAAACAAGTTATTGTCTGAATTACTAAGAAATACTCCTCTAAAATTGTAAATTTCTAATGTTTTCTTAGAGAAATTAAGCTGAAACACACTGGCAGCACTAAAGCATTACAGGGACTGTTGATTTATATCACAACTTGTCCTCACATTTCTATTATTATTTTGATGTGTCTTGTTGATTAATTATTAACCTTGTTGATTAAATATTTCATATACCTTCAGATATTTCTTTACCTCTTTTAGAAAGTAAAATATACATGTGGACCTCTTCTAGTAGACTTATTTTTCTGGAATGCAGAATATACTTGTTATATTTAAAGATCTCATACCTTTCATGTGTACTTACAGCTTTATTAAGTTGTATGGAAATATTATGAAATTGATGTATTTGCCACTGGGGGTGGTTTCACAGGTGTTTAAAAGTATGCCCTCTGACTGTCCTCTAAAATATGGCAAAATTTTGATTTCACAATACTATTATATACTAAGATAGCCTAAATACACTTTGACATTCCTCTTTGGGAAGTATTTGAGATCCAGTTATAGATGATCAGTTTTCTTTTTCGGATTATATTTCAATTTAAGTGCAAACACAGAATTAAAAATTATGTAAAAGATATGGAAAAAATCTCATTGAAATTTCTCAACCTCGAAATGTGAAGTCTTAGAGATGTTAGATTTCATATTCTGTTTGTTCTCAAAGATATATTTTTGTCTTTAGAATTGCCAACATATGGCTAAATAAATGTAAAAAGCATTTGCAAGGCTTTCATGTAAAAAAAAAAATCTGGTTAACCTCTATTTTGCATAAAAATAACTGGCAAAATCTCTGTCCCCCAATGTATCAATAAAATAAGACTGATTTGCCTGGAAATTTCATATATGCTCTGAAATTCAGAAAAAATCAAGAATGAAAACTGGTGCTCTGCAGATCCAAGTGACCCAAGAAAATGCTACAAATCCAAAGAATGCTGCTGCATGCTACATTTTGTACACTAATATCTCATTTAACATACAAATGTGAAAAAACACGTGTAGCCAGGAAAATTCCTAACAACAATACAGGGGGATGGGAAAGAGCACACATGTTTTAAGTGAGGCCAGTATTCATTTGTGCTCAAAATTAAAAACTACACTCAAGAAAATAAATGTTTATCACTAACTAAATAAACTTTGTAAGGGTTAAGCCCTTCCTCATCTGTAAAATCTAGCCATAAGTATTATCATAACTAAGTTTTAGAATCATCTACTGTAAAAAACAATTTTACCTTGGTTTTTTGTTTTCTACTTCATGGTAGGAACTTGTGCTATCCCCTGGGTTTGGTAAACATGTCCTTGGACTGTCCCACTCAGAAGTACCACTGCTAACAGGAGTTTGCTGTTGCTCCTTCTGCAATGAGTGGCATCTAGATGGAAAAAGTCTTCCTGGTTCCCAAGCCCACAGCTGTCCACAAGTTCTCCCTCCAAAAATTGCAGTGGGCTGAGAAAAGATTAAACTGCAAAGTCACCCACACTGTTGGGAACAAGGACCAGGAGTTCAGATATTTTCTTTCCCAAGAAAGAGATGGCCTGAGTGACAAGAGATGAGATGTTAGTAGTCATTGCACACAAACCTCAGTGCAGGGATGTAGGGTCCCTGGAAATTCCTTAAAACAGAAGGATATAGTTGCTCCTGTTACATTAAATCACAAATGAGAAAGCTCCAAATTGCCTGGAGACTGGAAAAGTGACAAGTGCCAGGCCATTCCTGGATTCAGCTACATGTGTGCTAGAGAAAATGTTTCCGCTTCCCGGATTTTGTCAGCTAAAACTACAATCAAAATAGAAATGAAAATGCATAGTTACCAAGATGACAGTTATTTAGACCCCAAAACTGACTTCCTTTGAATTAAAAATTATTTTTGAGAAATAAAAAGTCCTAACTCTTGTTCAACAGTTCTAATTAAAAAAAATAGCATTCAAAAATTATTACATTCTTTTAGTCTGGCTTTTCATTTGATAATTTTTGTGTTTCCTTAATTATGCAATACATGGCAGACTCTTGGATTTTCCCAAAAGGTTATAACATACCATCTCTTAGAAACAAGCACTTTAATTAGGTACATAATTCTGGTTTTTACAACGTGTCTAATCAGCTCCTAAGGCAGATGAATTCAGGTTTGTATACCACATGTTTGAGTAAAAATATGAATGTTTTAGTGAAGAGTATTTATAAAGTCCATCCTTGGCCTCAGGGGTTAACTTCTTTATACAATATCTCCTGCTTTGAAATACCCTCTGCAGGAGCCTCTCTCGCTACCCAAGCACAGGGACAGTTTCAGACCAAAAAAAGGCTGAATTACGCATTTTGAATGCCCCACTTCTAAACATGTGTGACTTTTTTTCACGAAAAGATAAAAGTGTAGTATATAAATTTTCATATGCTCACAGACTGATGCATGGCTGCATGAGGCCAGCATGTTATTAGCCCCACAAAGATGAATCAAGCTCTGAGGGTTGCCAGCAGCCTCTCAGAAATGGTTTATAAAAATTAGCAAGACGGAATGATCGGAAGCGTTTGGAAAAGCAAAAAGGTTTTAATTAAAGTGAAAATAACAAACTATACAAAACAAAAGTAAAAGCCATGCACGGTGCAGGGAGGGCCCTTGCACCTGCTAAGACAGCCCAAAAACCCCCCAGAGACTCTGTGCTCTCTCTTAAGTATGTAATGATTGAGGAGGGGTTTTGGCGTGTTGCCCAATAGAAAATTGAAGAACAGCTCAAGGATCCAACAGGTGCCTTTGTCCTGGCACTGGGCCAATTATGGTGAGAGGAACATGGAAGTTTCTGATTCTTCTTCCTTAAAAGTTCAGGGGTGAAGCTTACACTCTTTCCTAATATGGAAACACCTGTTAAATTGTGGAGTGCACTGCAACAACAGACTAATGTCTTCATGCTGTCTCCAAACCCTTCTGCAGCTTGTGCTTCTCTCACGAAGATCAGTGCAAGTCCCCACAAAACCTATGTGTATCAGTAAGTTCTGGCTGGATCCAAACTCCAGGAAAACCAAGCTTTCTTGAAGCCTACAGGATTAACAAATACTACAAAACTAAAGTAAGCTATAGAAAATGAAATGCACAGTGTACAGATCCACTGAGTGCTCCAAGAGACCGCTCCCGGGTGTAGAGGGTGGACAGACTCAGACCAGCTTCTCGTGATGTGATAGAAATGTTCCAGCATTCACATTATGCAAGTATTCCATAGTGAGAGTTATGTTCTCTGAAGCACAAATATAAAATTCAGAAGCTTTCAGTGGAAAATATGTATGCTTTCATCAGTATTTTTCATTTAAATGTTCTTGTATGCTAATCAGAGCCATCATTTAGAACACAAACTCACGCTTCTCTTGGATCTCAGTTCCCTAACTGCTGCACAGAAAGGGCTATGGATTCCAGAAGAAGCATCAATCCAGAAATTGCTCCACATGGGAAAAACTCTGACCTTCTGTTTGGCTTCCAGAGAAATTAAGGGAGTTTTGTAACAATGGGCATCTCAAAATTTGTGGGTGATAATGTCTGAAAGAACGACCAATATTTAGGTTAGCAGATAACTCTCCAGACTTAGCCAGCCAGCCATCCAGCCTGCCCCACTAGAAAGCAGCTTCTCATCAAATGAAGAGCAATTGATCTCACAAACACAAAGGGAATGAACTTAGCCTAGGAGCCATCCAAAGCAATACACAAATGCATTCTTGAGAGACAACAGGAAATTCTGGATGGAGATAAACCACAACACATTCTGCCAGAAGTATGACATCTCAGGATAGGAAGACACATATGCAAGAGTCCAGACCTCATTTATGAAGTTCTAAAATGTAAAAGCCACAAATTCTTTTGTAACATCACAATTCCCTTATTTTTGTGATGTAAGCCAGTATTATCTGCCTCAAAATTGCTAAAAATCATCTCATTCAGCATCTGTTGGATTTTCACACGATAAAGTCATCTCAGTCCATATATTTTTCAAATAATTGGATAAGACACACTCAATTTCCTCTAGCACATAAGTAGTACCTAGAAGAGGGAAAATATATTTTTTGGACCTTTTAAAAAGTTCATATGAGTAGAAGTATATCATGCTGCCTTCCAATTTCTGTGAAGAGGATCAAGAAAAAAGAAGGTTCCCCAGAAATGCCCAGAGATACAAGGCAACCTGGCAGCCTTACTCACAGGCTACCCATGGAGTAAAGGACTGCTTAACACAAGTACAATTTGTAGGTTCCAGATTTACAAAGCTGATGAAAAAATGGGTCATTTTATTTGCCTTTTCTGAAATGTAAAAGCAATAAATAGTAGAAGAAAAGATTTTAAGAACACTTTTGTTTGTTTGTTTGACATTATTAATTAACACCAGATGTTAATTCTCTGTATTTTGTTTTTTAAGATTGTGGAGTCCTAGACTCATAAGAGCTATGACTTCTGGCTAAGCTTGATTAACTTCCCAATTTCTACGATGTTCATTCTTGCTGTCATATTGAAATCCAATTTTCAAGGGGATGCCAAGTTCTTGATGAAAACAGTCTTTTATTATATCCTAACCAATGGATTAGAATTAGATTGGGCTCATATGGGAATAATCAATCACAGTTTACATTTAGGCCATTCAGCACATTTAATATGCACTTACACATACAATGTATAAAAAGATATATACTATTAAAAGCATTGTTTTGACACAATTTAAGAAAATGCAGATTCAAAGTATTCTAGGTCATTTGGACACATCTTTCTTCCATTAATTTTAATGGAAGAGATGGACCAGGTTCATGCTTGGCTTGCAGTGATACAATTTCACAGAAGTCAGTTGGACAATATTGATTTACTTTTGCTAAGAATAAGGGTGTAGATCTCCCAAAATAGAATCAGTTTGTGAAACAAAATGATGCTGTGCCAGAAAAATTCAAAAGTATTTTCATTTGGCAAAGATATATTGATTAAAACCCCTGAGCACCGGCCTTTCTTTCAAATATTTCATTCTTACTGATTTTAACATGTATGAACACAAAATACTTAAGTCCCTTTAAACATTAAAAAGTTTCAAAAATAAGGACTTTTAGATAATCAATTTGCTGGTTAACCTCTTAAAAGATTTCTGAGAATAGTGCTGTGCTCAGAAAATACTGGACTTCCTCAGAAATGTGTTAATTGTGGTAATGTTTTGTTTCATCAAAATATCCAAGCAAATGTGGTTCAGTTATATCAAACCATGCCAACACTGTAAGAATGCTAAATTACTTTTAATTTACCTTCTATTTAACTTTTATTAACTTCATAAAATACTCTGTAGCATAAAAGAAAGACAGAAAATCAAGACAAAAAAAGTCTTAACTAAGATATATTTTTGATGCATTTTTTCATATACATAAAGGTACTGCAGCATAAGGTATTTCTTAGGATAC
>WAAE01015060.1:5991-45025 GCA_013400495.1 Nicator chloris
GTTGGTTGGTTTGTTGGGGGCTGGTTGTGTTTTGGTTTTGTTGTTTGGTTTTTTAAAATTTTTTTACATTAGACTGTAACTTTAAAGAAAGTGTGTGTGTTCTTATAAGGCCTTCTGTGAATAAAAATGTATGCAAACGGACAATCTGATGTTTCTTTGCAGAGGACATTGGGAGGCACAATTACTTGAAATTTAGGTTTCTGTTTGCATTTGCCCTCCAATTTATTGAAGATACACAGATGGAGTTTGCTGAGTTGTGCATTTATCAATTCTAACAGGCTGCACTCAGTCAGAATTTTTCAATTTACACAGTCTACACTTTGTAGACAAACCAACCATTAGCAGCTGGAAGAATTATTTTAATGGCTATAATGTGTAATACTTTTTACACCTGAACTAGAACAAATAGTCTGATCCTTAGGTATGGAAATTCTAGCTTTGTCAATATTCCCAGTGCATTGGGTTTATTTGTACTAGGTTTAAAAATTCACAAGGTGTGTCACTTGTTATATATTTACAGTATATTCACACATTATGTTAAAAGTAAGGAGCTCCAAATCCATTTGTTAACAGCTAAAGCTATCTAAGAGTTTTAAAAAATATTTATTAATCTCATTTCCTGTGAACCTTGTAAATCTTTTTCTCCATATTGGGAATGGCCAAGTCAGAAACCAACAAGTTCACTTCCTGGACAAGTTTCTCCAGACACCTGCTTCAAAGTTTTACAAAACTTCTAAATAGCATATATTCAAAACG
This sequence comes from Nicator chloris, assembly GCA_013400495.1. Taxonomy (NCBI): domain Eukaryota; kingdom Metazoa; phylum Chordata; class Aves; order Passeriformes; family Pycnonotidae; genus Nicator; species Nicator chloris. Next base: position 6,748 of record WAAE01015060.1, read on the forward strand.
AAAACAGATGAATCCTAAACTCTGCATTCACTGTTGGGAAACTACTGAGAAAAGTTCATCACTGAGGGAAGGAGCTCACACTGATCCTGAAGGAAACTTTTGTTGAGGAATGGAATACAGAATACTCAATCCATGATCCATATTATTATTAGATTTTGTAACAGGAAGTTTCTCTCTTAAAATAGTGCTCCACCAATAGCACTCTTTTCCCCAGTTTGTGAAATTGCGCACGGTTCCTGAATTACCACTGGGTTTGGTCATCATAGCAGATGAGGTGTCAGGGACACAACTATGCCAAATAACAAACACAACAACATAAAAACAAGTCAGTCCTCAGGTTCTCTACTGATTAAACCATGCAAATGTGGACAAAACAGGAATGCCAGGTGACAGAGGAAAGTGTGCTGCAGCCACACACATCTCAGCAAGGAGAGTCTAAGCTTATGGAGTTGATCACAACAGTGTCTTCTTGCAGAGTTTCTGAAGACAGCTACAATTCCAAGCATGGAAAGTCTGGTAAATGCAGTATCCCTAAGATATGTGGTCCTGTTTGGACCTGACAAGAACCTTCCCATCCAAGCTCCACAATTTCTTCAGCGAAATAAATGCAATAATGAGGGCTGAGAGCAGGGCATGTCTCGGAATGCCGTCTGTTTCCGAGATCAGTTCGTGCCAGAGTTAGAAAAGAGTAGAAAGAGACTTCCAGCTTCTTGTTCAGGTGTTTATTATTTCTTATCTTTTTGTGGCGCGCTCTTCAGTTACAAGGTCTTTCCCCTTTAAGAACACGGCTGGAATGCCCCCGAGGGAGTGACCCCCAAGGTCTTATAAAGCCATTTGACCCAATCCAAATCCCAAACATATGATATTTACAATTCTGTACCAATTATTCTTATTTATCTCTCTAAATAACACTTCTACCTCAAACCATTCCATCCAATCACCCTGTGCCACCACACAACAGAAGATGGAGTCTGTGAAGAAGAAGGAAGAAGCTCAGGTACCACCCAAGATCCTCCATCTTGTCCCTTTTCCAGCCTTCATTCTAAAAACCCAAACTACATTTTCACACCCTGTGATAAAGTAAACTAACATTCTATCAAACCTACAACTATTCTCTGAGTGTTAAAAGTCCTTTCCATGGGCAAAGGTGAAAGACAGTGTTCTCCTGGGGTCCCAGAAAGGGTCCCGAACCCCCCAAGATGTACACAGGGGTGTTCATGGGGGTCTCTGCCGAGCCCTGGGCTCCAACAGGCATGGAGATGTCAACATCCTCCAGAGCTCTATCTATTTAAAAGCTACTCCTGGACATTAAAACAACTGCTGTACCTTTCTGCAGCTGGTGGAAAAATGCCACCTCAAGAGGACATTTAATTCTGCTTACTTCAGTCATACTTTAGCAAGCTGGATTGTCCTCCAGAGGTTAGTCTCCCTCCATTGACCACAGAAAGAGGTTCAGTAACTACTTTACACAGGATGTCTAACATTTAAATGGCTGTGGTTAGTGAGCTGAGTCCCATTTCAATTCTGCAACTTCAGAAAGGTGGGGGGCTGGCTAGAATGAGCGTTTGTTCATTATTTTGCCAATGCTGTACCGAGCAGATGTTTCTATTGAGCTGTCCACAGTGACTCCAGAACTTCTCCCAAGTGCTCGCTATTAATTTAAAAGTCAGTCATGTATGAGTACGTTTAGATTGTTCCTCCCAGAAGCCCATTGCATTTGTACTGAATTTTATCTAACTAAACTAATGCACATATGCCTTGCTTTCTCCAAACGACTGTGGAAACGCTAAAATGTAATAATCTGAGTCTAACCATGATGCTTTTAAACAACATGTGTGCTAGCATATATGGGAAGGGTCCTTGAATCAGATTTTAAATGTATTTGCAAATAGTGGCAGAAATACAGATTCAGAAGATGAAATTAACAGATTCACAGTTAAATACCTAGCAATCTGCCTCTGGAATTCTGAAGGATGACATTTCCCATCATTAGTTCAAAACATATAAACACACCTGGTGTTCGTCATCAGACCGCAAATAGATATTATCAAGACAAATTAAACTGGGCCAGATGGAGCGCAAGCCCAATAGGCAGTTATCAAATAAATTAATTAACATTCAAATTAAAATAATTACAATTCTCATCACATACAAATATTGAGTTGTCAGATCTAAGCTTTGCTTGGAAATACAGCATTTGCCCATATTGATGGAGGGAAGAATCAGAATAACTATTGACTTGAAATCTCAAGGTCTGTTAAACACATCGTTCTGATTCCACCCTTTGTTAACTGACAGATCTGAGTGACATTTGGTTAGCGATTTAGTCTTGATAATATATTTCGTGTAATCTCTTTTACAATGTGATTAACTGTACTGGAAATGCAGATGAAAATGTGCATTCAGTGTTTTGCAGAGTCACAGATGGGGAACATTGCCTTCAGCCTTTGTAGTTATCCAGGCACAGAAGGAGATAATCCATACTCAGTGGCAGACTACCAGCGCTTCTCATACTACATGTAATGACCAGACATAACAGATTTCAGAATAAAAAGTAATTGTCTCATCATGCAACCCAGAGACAACAATCCCTAATAACTAAGGAAGGGGAGCAACAACTCTTTATACAATACTTAATAGGAAGCATTAGAAGATATAATTGCTAAAAGTTCTCACTTAGGTTTAGTCAATAACAGAGGTCAGACATGTAAGAGTAATCTGATTCTGCAAAGAGATGCATATAGACAAAAACACATGCACAGACACACACAACCTATTGTGAATGGCATAATTGGAATCAATTGGCCTGCTCACAGAGTCTATCATTTATTTACTCTGTGGTTTCTCTAAAACGGTCTTGTAACGAGATTGGTTTGAAAGTAGTCATCAGATGCTCTTACGTTCATTACAATGATGTAAAAAGGCCTCAGTTTAGCTAGGGAAGGCCCAGGATACATTAAGCTAAATACATACATAAATCTTTGTACAGTCAGAGCTTAAGGGCTTTATGCACAAGGTTGTGCTTTCAGATGAAGTCATTTGATATAAGCAGTTAGCATAATTCATGTTGCTAAACAAATATGAATATGGTGAGAAAGGTATACTTAAGAGAAATTACTCTGAAAAACCTCATTACTTTCTAGCTGTATTTCTCCTGTGCCCATACCTACTTCACTCTTTGGTAAGTACATGTTGACGTCTTCTATGCCAAGGAAAATGAAAGTATGTTAGTCTCATTGCTTTAAACTACAAATCCCTCGTTTAACAGACCAGGAAAGCTTTCTTTCCTCTTTCTCTCTTCAACAGGACATATCTTCTGAGCAGCAAAATGGAAGACAAATTCAGTAATTGGTGAATTTGTTATGGACTTCCTATGCACCTGCCACAGCAGAGCAGTGCTGATGGGAAATGAGGCTGTGCGTTCTCCTCACCACAGTGCTACACACGGAGGGCAGGAGCTGTAGTAGGAGCTGGAGCTGTAGTAGGAGCTACAGCAGGAGCTGTGGGCTGGCTCTGCACAGCGCTCTGCCTGCACTACGGCAGCAGCTACCCCTGCATGAGCCACTAACCACATGCACAAAATGGTGATTCCTTATGTACAGGTTTGCCCTCTCTTGTGGAAATATCGCTGTGATGGTTTGCTGTGCATGGCTGGAGTTTTGGGGAATGGTCACATCTCCTCACACATGGAGAGCACACACGGATTATTGTATCTGCCAAAGGCATGGACTGAATCCACTCATCTTCTATCAGTCACCATTTATTAATCATGGACACACTTGGCCTATTCGACAGTAGTTTAAATTGCTGACTTAATTTTCTCATTCTTCTCACCATTTTCTTACAAAAACAAGCAGATAGGACACAAATGACCGTGCACTGATGGAACTGCAGTAAGGCAGCAGCCCTTTCCAGCCTGGGCAGGACTATAGTAGCACCGAGGGAACAGGATTATACATGTGCTAACATACTTATCACTAAAATAAATTCCTATACTGGAAGGAGAATAAACTACAGAGTGGATATATTTATGTGACCATCCTAGTCAGGCTATATCAATAAAAATACCAGTATATGAACATCCGGGGAAATAAAACTTACTTAACCTATTCATTATCAGGAGGAATATGTTTGCTTAATTATGTTATCAGGCAAATAAAAATCTTAGTTGGTTGAGTTCTCCTTCTGCCATCTCACCCCCCATCCACTCCCATTTATCAGTGGTGGAAAGCCCTAAATGTGGTTAAGTATCTTCTTCAAAGAGTCATTTACTACACAATTCAGCAGGCCTCGTCCTGGACAGCATGTCTCTCAGACTACTAGGGAAAGGCTGAGTGTGGAATCAAAGATGGTAGGAGTCATAAAATAAAATTCTCTGTGAAATTTTAATGTTTTACTATATGTCTTACTTCTCATCAGAAACTTCCAGAAGAATATGAAGTCTATAAATAAATACAGACAAAATATTACTGAAGTATTTATTTTCAGGGAAAAAGCAGTCTTCTTAATTTATATTGTACATGATATATTGTGGCATATTGAATAGAGGCTGATTTATTAAAATGACTGAAAAGTCTAAACAAAGGAATCAGAAGTAAAGTATTTTTTTATCTTATCAGAGCATCTCCTTGCAAAGATTTACCCAGAAGATTTTATTAGAGCTGATTTATTCATTCAAAATGTTTCAATTTCAATGAAATGGTGTTTTCCAATAGAAACATTTTCCCTCATTTTTTAATCACCTTGCTTCAGTATTTTTTTAAACTTGAAAGCATAATTCTCCATCCTGTCTTCCTGGAGGGAAATTCCCAAGTCCCAGACACATTTCATTTGGCTAAAATTAGAGATAGTTATAATATGCCTTAGTAGATTGTGTACATTCCTTGTCAGAAACCTATTTAAATGATTTTTTTTTTTAAACCATTACTGAAGAATTTTTACTAAAGAAAACTCCACTTAGTAACTTTAAGCACTACTTTTCCTGACTCAATTTTATGCAAGTTTTGCACAGGTAATTTCTAAATCCTTGAAAATCTCCACAGACTCAACATCCAAGCTACTATTTCTGCTGCCTGCCACAGACATGGAAATTTTCAGATGGATATTTAATGTTGCATTGCTAAATGTTTCCTTTCCTCAAAGGCTCATGAAATATTGATAATATGCCCTGAAGAGGTCAGAACTTGTTCCTATGCAATATTTTCTTCTATGAAACTGTCATAAAATTATTTTTTCTTGTTTTAATATCTCATCGGTAATCTCTAAACTGGCTATTCAATTTTTTTATGCACAAATTCTGTTTTCTTTCAGTAGGCACAGCCCTGCTCTTATGCCAGGGCCGGTCTATGGCACACAGATGAGGGAGGAGAAGCCTTTTGAAGAAGCTTTTGACTGGTTTGCCTCCCTCAGCTGCTGGCTGCTATAACCATGACTACAGTTTTTTTCTCCATCAGCTCAGGAGTACCTGTGCACTGAAATGAAAGGTTATTTTGGAGATGGCTTTTCTTTTAACTATTCCTTTAACATGCAGTAGGGACCTATAAACTACTCCTTCCATAGCACTGAGGAGGTGAGGGTGAGGAATGAAGCTTCACAAGCCAGCTTTGCTGCTGGAACCTGTATCCCCCTGAAAAATGGTTTCAGACAGCTTTGCTAAGACTATGGCAATTGGTGGTTTGGAAGAATAAGGGACATATGTCAGTTATTTAATTTTTATTTTTGTGCTTGGCCGGTGTTGAGGGAAATGATAAAGGGTAAAGAAATCAACCAACCCTGAATCCTTTGCCCAGACCTGATTAAAATCAAATTTGTTGGTACAAACCAAGGGGATCCCATAAACTTTGGGAGGCACTAGAATGGTCAGTGAAAGGGAGGAATGCAATGGAAAGAGAAATAGGTGACCAAGGGAAATATGAGAACCTTCTGGAAGCCAACATGAGATATCTGCAAGAGGATAGACACATCACACTGGGTTCTGCTCCTTGCTCTGAAACAGAACTTTGTGTCTTTATTTACAACTTTTCAAAAAATGGTGTGGATACTACTCCTTGGTGATCCCAGAGATTCATAAAATAGCCAATGTGACTGGATTTTTGCTGCTTTTTGTGCTCATCCAGGCTTAGACTAATATATCTGTGAAATGCCTGTCTTTTGTCAGACAAAAAGTATTTTATCTGATACATTGTGACACTGGGTGGGACTTTTTAATAGACAAAAAATGATAACTGAATGAAAACTTCATAGTTGCCAAAGACTAGTCATCAAGTAGGAAGAAGGTAATGGAACTTTGCAAAGAGAAAGGAGGAAAAAAAGAAGTGTTCGGAGGCTGAAGCCAGGCAAAATCAGAGCAGAAATAAGGGACAAGTAATTAACAAACAAATGCATCAAATATCTTGTACTGCAATTTGATCTTGGCCTCCCAAGTTCTTCACTTAGGAAACATTTGTAAATAGAAAACTAGGAAAAAATTATTTGGATTCATTAGAACTTGAAACTTTAACATAATTAATTGCAATTTAGAAGACTAGGAAAATAAAAAAAATGAAAACCAAAACAAAAAAATCGAAAGTGCTAAAAAACATTTTCACAAAGCTAATTTTGTCACAAAATAGTCTGAAATGACACGCCAGAATCTGTTCGCCTGTCAGCTCTGCTGCCATGAAACTCACAAATATGCTATTAGCATTCTAGCACCTCATCCTAGCACTTATTTCATAAAAAATTAGCCCTGCATACAAGATGTACACACATGTCTTTTTGTGATATAGCAATGCTGATTTAAAAACAGGAATTCACAGTAACCCAATAAAAATGACGGCTGTAAATTAACTGGGCATAATGTAGTATTTACTGTTCTCCAGAGGACTTGAATAAACACAAAAATAAATGAGGAAGAATTGGAAGTGAAAAGAAACAGCCTTTTCTTCAGATGGTCTACATTTCTAATTGAAAATTTTGGCTAGCATTACTTGGCAGGAGCATGGAATACACAGCATGAAAGGTCAATAAATTAGCCTAATACGTGGAAAAAATGCCTTACTGGAAAATTTGATGGACACCATCAGTTTTAGAGTCATATATTCTGCTTGTTTACCCATTTCAAAGACCTTTCTAACACTTTAGTTATACAAGTCCATCACATTGATTGACAAGCACCTAATCAGTTCAGGTTCCAAATTAGGAGGTATAGGGAAAAATTTGTTAGTATGTATATCCATTTCACATAGCTGGTAGAAAATTCATTTTTGTAGAAGAATAATGCTGAAGAGAAGATGCATATTTTATTTTGCAACACTAATAGGCTGTACCAGGGGTATTTTAATGGCTTGGAAAATGTTAGTGTTGGAGAAGAACAGACAAATTTAAAAGAAGCCTTACAGAACCTACCTGAAACACGCTGACATTTCACATTCATCCAGTGCTGTTTTATGTAACAATTCACAATAATTGTATTTTAGACTATTTTGTGCTTAGCCTCAGAGGAAGTCAACAAAATGATTGTATTTGTTTAGATGCTGAATCTTTCAGGGGCAAAGACTGTCTCTGCTCATGTCTTTTACTGGGCCTGGCAGAGTGGATTTTGTCCTGATGGTGTTGTAATACAAACAAGTAACACATTTTAAAGCCAGAAGGTGCACTGCAATCACCCACTTTGATCTGCAAAACAAAATGTCTGGGGTTCAGGAGCATCCAAGTCTTGCTTGCTGGGGAAGCAAATGTGAAACAAACAGTGTAAGGACTCTAAAAGCTTCCTACATAACAGTTATTTACCACTCTCGAGCAGAATATGAATCCTTCTATGCATCCAATCTACGATGTCAAGACACTCGCTAATAATCACAATAATGAATAATACCAGAAGCAAGTGAAATATACTTGATTTTCTCTCATTTCTTCTCAGAAACTCAGCAGGGGTTCTGTAGGCAATTTAGTGGTTACATTACACTACATTTTCAATAGGTTTTATATTAAAACTATGCACCCACACATCAGCTGAGATTCTGTATTTGATGGATCTGATGATAAAATGAAAGCCAGCTTAACTCAGGCGTTTAGGAATCCAAAGTCTTTCAGTGAGGCCAAGGCCTTGCTTTATATCATAAAGTAAAATTTTTAGACACCCTTTTTTCCCATTATCTGTACACAAAGCTTTAGATTAGTAAGTAGTCCTGCAATTACTGACGCGCAGTGAAGGGTTTTGAGCAGAGCAGCAAATGTTTTGGGGTTTTCATTGGAATTACTTTTTTAGCCATCTGAAGAATAAGAAATGTCTCTTAAAAAACAAAAAACAAACAAAAAAAAGGCCAGATCCATGTCTGTAACATCTCTTCTAATCCATATATTAAATTAAAAAACATTTCAAAAACTTGACCCTATTCCTGAAGTCATATTAATCAGTGCCACTTCAGTGATGCTGAAGAAAGAACCTGCACTGAGCAGCAGCTGAGGTTCACAGAGGCAGAGGAACCCAAGCTCATGCTGTGTGTGATACAGGGGGTTTGCTCTGGGTCAGTTTTTTCTCTAGACTGAACAGCCAGTAGCAGCTGGCATGGAGTACGGGTGCTGTTGCTGGAGGCTTGGTGTTCAGCAGAGTGCTGAGTGCTACTGGTTTAGTTTAGGTGCTTTAAGATGACACCAATATGCAGACTGAAGCTTATTTAGGTGAGATGGCTGGGAAATCTGTTGCAAAAACACAGTTCTAATATAAAAAATATGAATTAATGGCATGAATCCACATAGTAGATTTGGGTTGTTATCTTAGAGTATCTAAAATGACCCTCATTTTGAAACAGGACTGCACCAATGAATGTGTTTTTCTAATCCTGAATATCCTTCAAAAGACCATTTTGGCCTAGAGCCAAGAAACTGCAATCTGCTTTCATTTTTTTTATTTATTAATTTTTAATATTTGCTCATTCATTAAACTCTATTTTTCAGATTCTCCAAGGATATGAAACATGAAATACGATGGTGATATGTTGCCTCACGAGTGGCCCAGGGATTCGTCTCAGATTAAGACTTGAGGCACCTGCTTAGATGTTTAGAATCAGGTTGTGAGAATACCACCAATACTCTTAACAACAATAAAGTGTTCTCCTACTAAATACAGTTTCACTGTGCTGAAGTCCTGTTGTAAGCAGAATGGATGTCTTTAACCTATTGTTAATTCATCAAGCAGGGTTTAAGGTCCCTTATGCTTGAAGTTTATATATAACAAAGGCAGACTGCCTTGCCAAAACTAGACTTCCAAGATGTGTGGATTTAGCATGTGCCAACCAACAATTTCAAGCATTACATTTTCATTACTAACCTTGAAAAGCCAGAAAAGAAAAAGCCAAGCAGGAACATAATAAGCCAAGGGATAAACCAAAGATATTTTAAGGAAGCAGATGTTTATGTATTCGTAAAACATTCTGTCAAAAGAAAAAGAAGTCCTAAGATTTTAGTCTAAGCTTGGCAAAAGAATGACTACTGATTTTATTTCTATTGCTGCAGCATCTGAGTGGTGTCACTGTTGTGTCAAAAAGAACACAACTCTAAAACAATTTTTCTTTGGCTGAGCATTTTTTATCTAGATGGTTAGGGAAATTTACTGCTAAGCATCACACTGCTAATGCAGAAGATCTAAATCTTTCAGCTGTCCTAAAAAAGCTTAGCTTTAGGGTTCAGAATGCAAAATGCAAGGTTGAAAAAATATATCACGTACAAAGAACAGAAATCCAAACCGGCATCTTGAAAACAAGAAAATAATTTTATAAGAATAGAGGGGTTGGGTTTTATTGCAAATATTTTGCATAACAATCTTCATCTAAGGAATGTCCCTGAATGTCTCAGAAGTTGAAAATACCAATGCTTCTGAAAAGCACTTAGATAAGACTCAGAGTGATGTGGATTATCACCCACTATTTTGTCTGGAAGTTCATTGAAGCATAACAAGAATACTTTTAAAGACTTAATATAAAATATCAATTAAGAAAAAAGGTGGACAAATCTTGTAGCACACAGGTATAGAGGGTGATCAGGAGAAAGTGCAACAATCCCCTCTTTTTAGGTGAAGAACAGAAAAAAGGACAGTATTCTTAGCTTTCATGGGAGGATAATTCGAATTATTTTATTTTAATTGTGTACATGGGCAGGAAATCCATTGGTGACATACAATTTTTAACTGCAAGCAGCATCCATTTTTGATTGTCTTCTCAGCAAAAAGCCAGATNAGGTGAAGAACAGGTACACAGATGTCTGACTGAATTATTTTATTTTAATTGTGTACATGGGCAGGAAATCCATTGGTGATATACAATTTTTAACTGCAAGCAGCTTCCATTTTTGATTGTCTTCTCAGCAAAAAGCCAGACCCATCCTGATGCTTCCCTCACAGCAGGTAAAAAGGGCAAGCAGGAGTAGGTCAATATTCACCATGTGAAGGTGCTGGTGGAAAAGGATCTGAATACTTAGAGCAGAGGTAAAACTTGGGATTTTTAAGTATTTTAAAGTTCCTGCGATTGCACAATGGGAAAGTTATCACCCGTGAGGAGTGCCTCAGGGTAGCATGCTGACTAGGGGGCTGCCTCTGGAGCCAGCTGCACAGCAGTACTCTTCACAGATCTAGAGGGTGGGAAACCTCGTGGGCAGGGGAGAGTGCCATCCTCATTCTCATGCACACCAGCACCTCTCCTGCCCCCCATCCCTGCAGGTTCCAGGCACGGGCACCTCTCTGCATGTGGAGACCTTCACAATGCAGAAAGAGCTGGTCTTGTCAGGCTCAGGCACATCCAGGTTTGGGCAGCAGTTGTGGGGTTTATTTTGAAGGATACACTTTTAGGTTTTAGCCCTTTTGTTTTAGCCACTAAAGTTCCTAGAGCTGGCCCTGAGCACCTTGCCCAAGGTTGTGGAGCAACAGTTTGTAAGGAAGCCAGATCTTCTCAGTACCACTTACAACATCGGATGTGACCATGGATATGCAGGGAGGAGTCCATACAGCTCCAGGGACCAGTGATAAATTGTCTCTTTCGCTTTCCAGATCCCACCATGCTAATACTGACTCCTGTTTGTATGGGGATGAAAAGGATCTGTGCCCAAACCAGCGCATCTATTTTGTGTATAAATACACCGCTTATTTTGTACATGAAAATTGTATTTGCATAAGCCAGGAATCACCTTTGTCCAGCCTGAATACATTTACACTATGCAGTATGACAATTTGCTAGATTTCTGTGACATGGGACACTAGTTGCTTTACTAAGAAAGAATGTTGCCTTACAGATTAATGTAAGTAGCAGTCCGGTTTGAAACACCAGCGGATGCATTGTGGGAATGAACATTTGCATGCAGCTTGTTCAGGCATGTGCTGGTATTTGGTGCTGAATAGAGCTTTTAGTGATGACTGTGGGAAACTTCAAATAACAGCTTTAAGAATATGCCTGACAATGAGCCTGGAGAAAATACCCTGGTATTACAAGATATTTTCCTTTCAAAATAATCACATGTTAATCATATATATTATAATGAGTAGTATCACTTCTTCACTCGAGATAATTCAATTTCTATATATTTCTAACAGTTGAATCTGGGCTCAAATCACATCAGGAAAATACTATTTGCAGTTATCAATTCTGATTGCTTTTCAGTTAGAAGTCTTTTACTTCTACTTTTTTGGAATGAATAAGACAAAAATATATGTGTGCTCAGGATATGTGTCTGTTTTGACTGTCACTCAGAGTAGAAGGAAAAAAGCAAGAATTTATTTTTGGAGGAAGAAAGCCTGCAATTCCAATTCAAATCAATAAAATATTTCTTACACCCAAGCATGGGATTCATCAAATTCAATGATTGCTTGCAGTGTGAGTACCTACCTTGGAGCTAGTTATCTTTGGCCTAGACATAAAAAGGAAGGAAGGAAGGCCATGAGTAACAGGATAGAAACCAAATTGGAATGTTGCTTGAAATTATGTTGAAGATTTATTGTCAGAGCCTCACGTTAGTCTGTCCTTTTCACATCATGTAAAAGGGATGAGGCAGCAGAAGGTGTTATGTAGGAATTGCTAAAACTGCTTTCATGGGAGGATAATTCCTCTGGCTTAAGTGCCACAGGAAGCAGGAAAAGTTTTCAGTCTGGAGCAGTCCTTTTATGGCAGGTGTATGTACAGCAAAGGATGCAGTTAGGGAGGCAGAACTGAGGGGTATTTTGTTCCACTGAGCAGCATAAGGTGAAGAAGGATATCTTTTAGGTCTGGAAAACCTTCTAAATTGTGTCTGGGGACTCTTATTGTTTATTTATTGCTCGAAGTCATTGAGTGTGACAGTCTGCACATTTCAGTGACAAATCTGACGATCCTCATGTAACACCAGAGTTTATGTAACTTAGCAATAGCTAAGTAATAGCTAATCTGGGGGCATCTTGAATTATAATCCTTTACAAGAAGATGTTTTTTGTGTTTTCCCATCATGATTATATATTCTGTATCTGTATGCTGTCACAGGAAAGTGAGTGTTGTTAAAATATGAGATCTGAGACCATCCCCCATCCTCTCAGTGTCTTTCTCCTCTCTCAAACAGTAGTTGAAGAAGTGGGAGGTGATGCATTAAATCTTGTTAATACTTTTGGTTGGGTTCTCCTTTCTGTTTTGACATTGTGTCTTGTATCTGTCAATTTTATAGATACACATAAAATTGGCTTAAGGAACATATTCAATTGGCATCCAATTTTTAACCAGTGTTGCTCATAAATCATACACAGACTCTATCGGTTCTAAGAGGAAAAATCATGGATGTCCATGACTTACTAATTTCATGAAGCTCATAAATTCTTCTGGAAACCTTGCTTGAAATAATGTGGGCATACAGTTTCCACTTGTTCTTTGCTGTTATTGTTACTAAGCTCAGACTAAACTTTAAAACCTCCTTGGCCATAAAGCAATCACAACTTGCATCTATTTATTCATTTTGTTAGAAACTCAGCATTACTAAGCCTGATGGGCTTTTTTTTTGTTGTTTTATTTTATCATTGATTATACTGATGAAAATCACAAAATTGCTGTACATAGACAAGATGAAGGGGAAGGCCTACGTTACTAAATTAACTATGGAAGTTTGAATCTGTACAGCACTGGTTTCAGGGGAGTTATGATATCAAAAAGTGTTTTTGTGCACCAAGACTCTATTTTTGTGCTTTTGCTTTTTGTTTACGAGTTCTCTCATATCTTAGGCAACTCTTAGAAAATGTCAATGACTGAGGATTTTAAAGTCCTCCACCTAAGAGCCAAACCAGTACAGATGTCTAAACATGAGTATTGAGAAAGAATGTCCTATCTCTGGAAGAAATCTTGGACAGGATAACTCTATCATCTCAAGAAGGGTTTAACACACAGAGTGAGGCTGACCATAATTTCTGAGACCAAACTGATACAACCTGCAGAAGAGAAGATCCCAGGAAACCTTATTGTGGCCTTCCAGTACCTGAAAGGAACCTACAAGAAAGCTGATGAGGGACTTGTCACAAGGACATGTAGTGACAGGACAACGGGGTACTCTCTTGTTTGTGACTCTTACAAGGAATGCAAACTCAAGCAGAAGTCAATTGCACAAATCAGGCTCATAAGTAGGAATGAAATCAGGATTTTCAAGGGAGGCAATATGACTGAACACTGTGGTGTGGTTACATAAACACCACTAGCAGGTGTTATTCCCCCTATTCCTACTTTGCAGAACAATTAGAAGCTTCTGTTTCTTGTTGTCTTTCATAAGGATTTTCTGAAACATCAACTTGCTAGGAAAGTTCTGGTGCATGGAAGAGTTTTATTTTAACAGCCAATGAGTACTGTTTTACTTGCCTGGATTTCATTTAATTTTACTTATTTTGGGACCCTTCAGTAACTACCGTTCCTTGAAATTAAACATGGATTCAGAGGCAAATGTCTCTGCCAACTCTAAAGCTCCCTGATGCATGCTCAATTCATGTGACATACTGGTCAGTAATTTACCATTTTCTGGCAAAGTTAAGATTTGCAGTGTGGCTTATATACAATGCAATGAACATATTGTCTTAAGAATCAATCCAGAGTGTTCCCACTTCATAAGTATTAGACATATGGAATACATTAAGTAAAACCAACATCCATTGCACAAACCTTTACACTATTGTTTTCATGCTTTATGGGCATAAAAGTTCATATAACTTGAAGGCAAGATAGCTACTGTAAAATTTAAGTTTTGTTTGCCTTTCCAATTCTTTGCCTTTCTTTAGGTGTCTTGCTTCACTTAAAGAAACTGGGAGGCTATTTAGAATATGGGCAAGGATTCCCTTTACAGGATTGTTCCTAATGCTTCCATGTTTGAATGTAGTTTATGGTGAAAAAGAATTTTTGTCTCAAAAAGAACATTTAAGTTATCTGATATATCAAGGACTGTAAATTAAATTGTTTTACTCCTGAGGTAGGAAAAAACCAGTTAAAAATTATTCTTAAAATCCCATAGCTATAAAGAGATTGTAGAGTTGAAGAGATGTAATTTCTAGAGAAAAGTAAATATGTAAAAGGTCTATTAAATATAGCAACATGCCCTGCTGATAGAGGCATTGATTTCAGTAATGCTTGGAAAAACCTGTCTGGTGTGCTGTACATTGATTACATGTCTGTTAATGCAGAAGATTGGTGAGTGGAGGAAGTTTGCCTGCATTTATCGTGTCATTTGCACCTGGAAACAGGGTCCTCCTGAGCTGATGAAGGTGAACCTTTATCTGATCCAGATCTGTACTAATACAGACCATTCTTGAAGCACAGCAGTGTTTAGGCTAATTAAAGGACACAGGTTTAGGTAGCACTTAATTATTGAAAATGAAAAGCTACTTTATGTGCACAGTGACATATCAAATATTTATTTTCTAATACAGAGGGTTTAACACAACTGATTTGGTAATTGTAGGCCTGATAATTTAGGATTCTGTTTACCTCATCAGGCCCAAAATAATATGTTTTAATTGTCATTATTTTTAAACTGTTCAATGATTTGGAAAGTAGGGTTTGATGGTATCCCCTGTGACTTTAGAAAGTAAACAACTCTGAGAGCTTTGCAAAATTTTGTCTGCAAACTTTCCTTACTTTAAAACCTGGAGGTGCAACTTGGTAGATGCCAATCTATGGCACATATTCTGGCATATTTTTTTCTTGGTATGTATGCACCTATTTCTGTATTCACTTTGGGTAAAAATATTTCTGCACACGTATTTCATCCTTTATTCTTTAGAAGATTTCCAGTCCAGTCTGAGTCTGTATACCTGCTACACTCTCAGCCAAAAATATAGAAGAAAAAGGAAAAGAAAGAGTTAAGGTTCTGCTGTGCAATACTGTTCATTCTTCTCTTTGCTATTAACATAACAGCAAAAGCTATCAGGTCAGAGTATTTTTTATGTCTGTGAGGGTAAGCTGTATCTGATCTTTGCTGTTTCCTGAAAGGGTTTGGTTTAAATAACCCCAGTAGTACAAAGTCTCACATTCAGAGACTTCTATTTTAGTTCTCCTTTCAAGGGAATTACTGCAGTTTTAACCTGCTTCTTTCTCTCTTTCCTAGTGTAAAGCTGTGTGATTACAGAGGAAGGGTGATGAAACACATCAGCTCTGTCTCTTAATCTTCTTATAAACCCTAACAGATTTTGAAGATGAAATTTGGCAAATGTTAATTGTACATCCAGAATTCATGCTGGGAAAATCTCCTTCAGGAAAAAAAAATAGAGAAGGGAAAAGAGCTGAGTGCACAGCCGGACTGTTATGTAAGATGTTTATTTCCATCAAGTCTAGCCCAGTGAAGGCTGTGCAAAAAATAGGTCAAAGCTGCAGCGTTGTGACATCATGACATCACCAGAAAGGTCAAAGAAATCATTGGCACACTGAGAAATACTACTTATAGTAATGGTAATTTTATTCTATACTTCTTTTTTTTTTTCCCCTACATATTGGAATAGAGCCTGATAGTGGTAAGCAAGAGTGGTCTTTTTTAAAACTTCTGAAGAAATATGTTTGGGATAGCACACAGCAGCATAGGAACAAGGCTATGAAAATTACTCATGGTTTTGATGACAAAATTAAAGCCAAGTAAAATAAAAAGAAAAAAAAATTGGTAGAGGGTGAAAAGTTGTGTTTGGCTAAAATCTGATTTTGGAATTTTGTCTTAAAAGATGTGAGCACCTTCCATACAGCTGATCTGAATGAATCTACTGAGTCCTTGCAAGACTTAGTTAATCCAAGACCAAAATAACAAATTAATTCAAAATAATTTAAATGTCCCGAAAACATTTTTATTTTTCTGTTGAACAACCTCATGGAAACATTTCTCCAGGTCTTGCTGTATTGTTGTCAGGCTCAGAATGGCACAAATGCACTTTTGCTGCTCTGTTCTGCCCTTGAAGAATTTACAGTTTTGCCAGACATCCCACTACATTCACATGAATTGCTTTTCTTATGAGAGCTATATATTCCCTAAAGTATGTTTAATAAAGATTGATTTTAGCTTTCATACCTCTTCATACTTGGCACTAGATGAAAAAATAAAAATCAAAACAAACAGGCAAAACAAAATCAGAAAACTCTATTTACAAAATGATAGGATATAAACACAATTGCTTAAGTGTAAGAATAATAATTCTAACTCCTTATATACTGGTTAATACCTATTGTTTAGATCAATTCTCTTCTCTTATATGATGTATATAATGAAAACAAATACAAGGGGTATTTTAAGTGATCATATTTACGTGTCTTGTCTTGATGTTAATTCATGTTTTATTCCCTGCCCTGTGTGAAATAAGTTATTTCAAGAAAGGCAAGTACATGGTACTGAGAGACCAGTGCCAGCTCATGAGAGTGGTCTGAGAGTGCAGGGAGGCCAGAGAGGTGCATCAAGTTTCCAGGCTCCAAGCTGCCTCTGCTGAGCAGCCAAAGCCTCCCACTTGACTAAAACACTGTAGAGTTCTGAAGTCAAGTGAAATAAATCTCACAGTGAATATCCTTTTCCTATTCTTTTCACAAATATTATCTGTTCTGGGACAAGAAGTCAAAAAGGCTTCTCACATGGACACTTCCTTCAGGCAGGTATGGTTGTGTGTGTTTGTGTAGTGCCTGGCACAATGGAGACTGCTTTAGGTCTTCATTCATGTGGTGTAACATCTACCTCCCAGGGATCCTGGGAAAATATCCCTATCTCAGGATATTTTCCACTTGCAGAACTATCCACCCTTAATGCTCTGTGATATTTTAATATCTAACACTAACCTCTGTGATTAACACATATTTCTGAGTAAAAAAGGAAAAAAAAAAAAAAGAAGCAAACCCATAAAGATCTTATTAACATGAAGTTTAATTCATTATGGCAAATTTTTATCTGAGTACTTTAATTATTTTGGGGAATGCAACCACTCTTGCTTGCTTACTCACTGATGAGCACTTAGACACAGGAGATGATCACGCAGACAACTTCAAGATCATGGCTATAGGTCTGTGCTGCCTTCAAAAACTAGAGGACCAGTCTGTGCTCTTGTGAGAACCTCAAGGCGCTTATTTGTGTTTGTAATTTTATACTTCCAGCAGCATAGTCATTGCAACTGAATGGAACCTGTGGATAACACTATAAAAATATTTATTTTATTCCTGTGAAACTACCTGGCCCTGTAAGCCCTAATGAGCCATGTCCTTTCTTTGCAGTGTGTAAGCCAATGTCCTGGGCTGATGATGGACTCTGAAGGCAACAGAAGTACTTTCAGGCTCAAAGTGCTTCAGACAGCTCCATTTTTTGCACTTCCTCATTACAAACTAAATATATGTCCTTTAACAAAGGTTAAGACTTTGTATGTCAAGAGAGTAAGTTCTTGATTCAGTAATTTCCTGTAGCTCTGTCTCTTGGCTAACTTTCTGTGGGATTTATTTGATTAGGGTATAAATGAGACAAAATGGAACAATCATCATATTCCAAAAATGGAATTATAATAAGCATTTAAAAAAACCCCAACTTTGTCATGATTATTCTGTGATTTGTAGCTGATATACAGAGGACAGAGGAATATTAATCAAAAGATGATAATTTTGAACATAAAGCCCAAACAACTCTGATGCAATCAAAATTAAACTGTTGTGTACATTTTCTTTATGATAATGGAGTCACCAGTATCTTCATAGTGGACTTTTCATAAAGATCCATCTGATAACTGTTTTATCCTTTCAGGTTCCCTTGACCATTATTTTACTGATTGAGTGAAATAACTTACCAGAGCACTATAAGCATGCTTCAAATGCCTTATGTATTGAAAGGCTGCAGATCTGTATGCTTGCTCTTTCAATTCTTATGTGTTTGACAGTGAAAACTGGGCCTGATAAAAGTGTTAAGAGGTTTCTTTCTGTTATCTGGTGTTCCCTTTTCATTTTGCCAACCTCTGCAGATCATCCAGATTAATATCTCAAGTTACAGAGTGCTCAGTCTTTGAAGGTTTCTGATGGCAGCTATAGATGAGATTTCCCAATATTGATTCTATCTCCCCTTATTTATTTATTTTTTCCACATCTGAATCATATCTTTTTGAATTATGAGCCAACACAGTTTTCTTGATCTTCCAGATTGCATTAGCATCATATAGCACTGGACTTCAGGTTATCAATTAGCAGCAGACTTACTCCACTGCTAACCAGACATTTCTTCTTCTGCCAGAGACATCTTCATTCACAAATGCCCAGGTGAGACACAGAACCTGCTGCAGCGTGAGGAATGCTGTGCTCCCATTGTTTGAATGGATGTTAGTAAAAGAAAGGAACTGCCTCTAAAGTCCCTCAGAACTGACACAGACGTTGCTGAGTCACTTTTGACAGGGGATGTTTGGGAAGACAAAAATGATCCTGTGGTCTGTTTCAGCTCAGCCCAGAGGTCAGACTGCATAATCCAACTAAAGCCCAACCTCAGTCTTTCTATGGTTCAGTGTTCTGTTATCTTAGGTACTCTGCCTCCACCCCTCATCCAAAATCTTCCTCTTTTGACAGTCGTACTGAACCTGAAGATATTTGCAGGTGTTCTTGGTCACTGATCTTGCTATGAATATTTGAATGGATAAAGCTAAGCATATTCATGGAACAGGGCTGTATATATATATGAATATTAGCCCAGTCTTTTCCCTATCCTACCTTTCCCATTTCTGCAAAAGTTTCCAGAGTTTTAAAATTTTGGTTTTGTCAACTTCCATTTCAATTGCTACGTTTACATACTGCTACATCCCTCATCTTTCTAACTGATTTCTGTTTTGCAGTGGCCACCGATACAGAAATAAAATTATTTGTGATGCTCATCAAAAAAAATCTTGAAAATGACTGAAAAAAATACATTCTTTTTGGTGCCTCAGCAGTGGCTTGCAATCTGTGAAAAGGAAAGGTAACTGTTTGAGCAATATCTGTCAATGTTCAGAGACTGCCTCAAGGATGAGTCACTAGGGCTGGAAAAAGCCACCTTAAAAATGCCAGAAGGCTGTTGTTCTCCTTTCTGTTTGTCATTATAGAGAATGAAATATTACCTTGATGTAATTTTCATATACTAGCATTGTCCTCTCCTACACTTCACTCCATGCAAATTATATTCACAACTGTTATTCAAATGGTCAAAGATGTATTGTTGATGTTAAATGTTATGGAAAATTTTTATCAGAGTTGATAAAAACCTGTGCAGCCTCTGACAAAATATGCAGAACCTTGCAGGACCAAGTTAAATATACTTAGCTTCATAAATTCAGTACAAAGGATATTTTCAGCTATATGAAGGCCAACACATGCAATTTTGTGAATGCTAACCATAGAGACTCTACATGCTCTTCTCATAAAAATATGTCTATGTATGTGTGCCTAATTTTACCCTTGGTGCATACTCATCTTTTATTCAAAGGAATGGGAAGGCAGAGCAATTGGAACTCCTTACAAGCTTTAGTACAGGCCAGGTAAGAGGACAGTGGCCTGGCTCAGCTGCCAGGTTTAATGGGTTAAGGTCCATCTGGAAGCCAGTCACCAGTGGTGCACCCTGGGGGAGGATACTGGGGCAATCCTGGTGAAGCTCCTCATTAGTGATCTGCATGGTGACACTGAAGCATGGTGACCTGGCAGCACTGGCAGATTGTTGGTGACATCAAACTGGGAGGAGCAGTTGATACGCCAGATGGGCATGTTACCATTCACACAGACCACAAGACGTACGAGAAATTGTCTGACAAGAACACTATGAATTTCAGCAAAGGCAAACACCAAGCCCTGCAGCTCAGCAGGAAAAGCCCCATGCACCAGTACAGGCTGGATGCAATCTAGCTGGAAAACAGCTTTGCAGACAAGGACCTTGGGGTCCATTTTTACTGTGTCAGCAACCAAACACTGAACCAGGTTGCCCAGTTAGGCTGTGGAGTGTCCATCTTTGGAGATACTCAAAGCCCAGCTGGACACAGCTGAGAGTTATCTGCTGAAGCTGATCCTGCTTTGAACAGGGACTTTGGAGTAGATGATTTCCAGAGGTCCACTCCAACCTTAACCATTCTCTGTTTTTCTGTTACAAAGAATGCTGGTTGGCATTGTCATGAACTCAGCCAAACCTCTCCTGGGCTGCATCCAAACCACTGTGTCCAGAAAGCTGGGGGAGGGGATTCTGCCTCTCTTCTCAACTCTCATGAGATCCCACCTGGAGTGCTGTGCTCAGCTCTGGGGCACCACACATGGGAAGGACGTGGGCCAGATGGAAGGATGTTTTAGAAGGGTGTGTAGAGATAGGATAAGAGGGTATGGTTTTCAACCGAAAGAGAGTGGGGTTAGATGTAATATTAGGAGAAAATTCTTGCTGTGAGAGTGGTGAGGCACCAGAACTGGTTGTCCAGAGAATCTGTGGCTTGCCATTCCTGGAAATGTTCAAGTCCAGCTTGAATGGAGCTTTTAGCAACCCTACCAGTGGAAAGTGTCCCTCATTCTTGCAAGGCTGTTGGACTAGATGATCGTTAAAAGTCCCTTTGAACTGGAACCTCTCTATGATTTTATGATTCTATTATTATTTTGAAATAGTATAAGGGCTAAAAAGACAAAGTAATAGTGGGATTTAGGAGCTAAAGTAATTGTCCTTTAGACAAAACTCCTGGAAAATACACTAATGTGATGAAAAATGAGCTTCTGAAAAGTTTTTACACCAGGCCATGCAATATAATGGAAAATTATCACTTCCAGAGGTATGAGAACGAGATATTTTAGAAAATCTAGGCAAAGATTTTAAAGTTCTATTAAAAGTGAAAGTTTTCTAGGATAATTTTTTGAAAGCTGTACTCCTCAATAGCAGATTCTTGGCTTCCTCACACCATTCAGATGCTCAACAATAGTATTAACATTAATTTCTTTATTGTTATTGCTACTTTTGGCTTTCTTCTACTTTCACTGGTGGTATAAAAAAATGAAATTCACAATAATGGTAAACTCGATTCAGAGTTGTATCTAGTTACTAGAGCATGCATTGTATCTGTCATGGTCTTTTAGGCTTCAGAGAACTAGCAAATGCTTTTAGCCTTTGTGACTCCTTATGGAGAGTGCATACATTACTGTCTGGTTTTATACACACTTCATGGCAGCACAGTTCTTTTTTTACTCTCTGGTATTCTCTCTGAGGCATAACTGCTAAAAAACACTATTTAGCTTCAAGTCAAGTGCAGGATGGCTATGAAAGATCAGAGATAAAAGAGCTAGAGTTTTTTAAAATATGATTGGTGTAAGAATGTTCTTTCAAAAATAAAGTAAAATAAAAAAATAAAATAAAATAAAATAAAATAAAATAAAATAAAATAAAATAAAATAAAATAAAATAAAATAAAATAAAATAAAATAAAATAAAATAAAAATAAAAATAAAATCCACCCATCTTGTTCAACAAGATCACCTGAAAGTGTGCTTACCCTGTCTGATAGATATTTGACAATCAGGTAGGTGTGTGATTATCTCATTGGTGGAGTTACACAGGAAGTGCATCATGCTGTTGTGTAAAACTCTTCTGACATGCTTCTCCAGACACAGAGCACAGAACCTATTTACCAGCCAAGCAATTGCTTTAAGTGAACTTCAGGTTTCAATTTGCTTGGTGTTGGAGAGTGTTTGAGTGCTGTGCTTACTGTGGTTTAGCCAGTCTGTGCTGTCCCTTTTTGTGGAATTCTGACATTAATTGTGTCTTTCATTAAATCTAAACCAGTTCTTACTCTCTGTAAGAGCAATATGTTAAAATATTACTGTGCGTGTTTCCATGGTTGATAATTTTCTCCTTCTACAATTTCAAAACTCACATTAACTCAGTGATTTTCTCCATTATTTATTTTTACAGTAAACCAGGTATGTCAGTGATTATACAATGCACAGCAACTGGAGAAAAAATTTCCAGTGTATGTAATGGCTTCTCGTTCTTCATTTTGATGTTTCTCCAACAACTGTCAGGTAAGTATAAGAACCTGGTATCCACCTCTTTTTTCCTTCCTTTGTTTTATGCAAAGCTCTAAAAATCTAAGAGTTGCGGTTAAACAGAGAGGCTACATGAAACTTCAGCAGGTTTTTTCTGCTGTAAAACTGCACTTGTTCAGGAGGGCTTCAGCTACATTATAGTGGGATGTTATTTATGTGTATCTATTTCTCCTCTAAAAGTTTGCAAAGGGCAAACTAGGTAATGTGATTAAGTGGCTGAACACAGTAAAGGTTCCAAAAACTAGGTCATTATTGAGATTAACGACTGGATTAAAAGGATTTAGGAGAGTGGTAGGATTTTGATTTGCATATTACTCCAAAGACCTTTGACTTATGTAAAGCCTCCTCTTAAAGACTATCAAGCCAAAGTATTACATCAAGCAATTTACTTGTTCCAAATCACTCTTGCCTGTTTTTTGACCTTGTGTGTTATTACCCCTATTTCTACACTGGAATTGTTTTTCATAATTCAGCACTTGTACTGCTCCTTTGGATGTGGTATATTCAGGGGGAGCACTAATGTGAAAGAGATAAGTCATAAAATAATTAAATCTTATTAAGGATGAGCTATGGGATTCTTGAAGGATTTTACCTGAGAGCATTTTAGCCAGCTGCTAAAAAAGGAGACCTTGTTTAATAGCAGAAACCAGCAATTTAATCACAATCAAGTCTCCCTCAAAAGCCTCACAAATTTATTTATATTAACCTCTGTGCTGCTCTGCAAGAGTATATACAGATGTTTTGGTGTATGAGAAATGTATCTAAGATCTCAAGCTTGCAACTGCTTTGAGCAATAGAGCTTGGGGGTCTGCATGGTTGAAGTCACTTATTTAGCATCAGCTAAAGGAAAAAGTTAATTTTAGGGGTTACTTGGCATAAAAGTCCCTTCATTGGCAGCCTGAATTTGTGTTTCACCCTCTGTGAGAATGTTGCTTATGTCACTTGTATGAAAGAAGCATGGTGGGGTGCTTTTCTGTGGGCACTTTAGCACAGACAAATGTGATTGTGGGAAAGAGGACAGATGACATTCTGAGGATGAATGATTCTGTAAGACACATGATTTGAGACAGTAAGCAAAATGGGAGAAAAGCCCCAAATACACCACAGGGTTAGAAAAAGTAAATAATCTTAGGATTTTCAGCAGAAGTTCAGTACATGACAGATAATACTTGCAGATCATGTTTCCATAAATCATAGTCTTTCTATATTATCCAGTCATTTGTGTCTAAAGAGCACTATACTGATTTTTATGAACCTCTAACCTGACAAATGTTCTTACAATTTTACTGCTCTGCTTTTGAATAGTATTGTTTTAAAATGTCTGTCTCCACTGTCCCATTCAGGGTTGGGATGATGTCATTTCAGAAATTGCTTCACTCACCCCCCACCTCAAAAGTAAAGATTCTACTCAAAAGTGCTAGTGACACTGATGTGCCAGAAAAGCTGATGAATATGTGGTATACGGGATCATTAGCTGATCAAAGAGATTCATGTAAATATGTTACTCATGACTTTTAAGTTTTTTGTCAATAAGTCAATCTGAATTATGCAGTGAGTGAATCAGATCAGAATTAGGCAAAGGAATGGTCCAGTATTTTGGGTTTAGATTTATTGTTCAGGAGTTTTAGTGTCAAGGTATCACTTGTGCAATGTTGTATGAGTCTATCAGTAACTTCTATATTTTAAAAATCCTGAACTAAAACATACACTTCTTACATTTAGAAAACACCAGAGCTGCTCTCAGAAGCCAGGTACAGCTCTAAAAAAATGTGGCTTTCAATGTTTGTTTCTGTCAGGACTTTTGAGTCAAAGTTATGATGGGGAACACAGCTTTTCCACCTCCTGGCTTCATCCACTTAATTTTGTTTGCAGTCAAGCAGGGTTTCTATTTCTACAGCTTTCAGATTTCATCAAATGTTTTCTCCTCTAAAAATATCCTTCTTCTTCCTTTCCTTAAACACTTTCCTACTGTAATTACAGAAAACAACATTGTAAATGTGCATTTTGAAAAGGTGTCACCACATTTTTAAATCTGGTCTCTGAGGTCCCAAGGCTGGAAGAAGATAGAGGAATAAAAGGACATAGAACAAAAGCTGATATGGTAAATTGACCTGACTAGTGCCTGTGGTTGTGACCGGGTGCTAGGTTTTGATCCCAGGATTTTTTTTTTCTCTGTTCTATTTAATTAATGATGTTTGATTTTAAAACATTAGGATCACAGGCTGACTCAGTTAAAGACAAGAACTCAGTATCCAAAGTGCAAATTTAGCTTCTCTGTATTGTTTCCTTATACTCCTCTGGTGTCTTCACCATGGAATATCTTCAGAAGGAGTTGTGGAGAGCTGGCCCTATCCAAAAGTTCATCTAGCCTGATGGCAAAGGCCACAACTTCAGAAGTGAGAACAGTGCCTTTGAACTTTGTTAGACTGAGGAGAGGTCCAGGCCAGGAATCCTACACATCCTGGGAAAAACGCCCTTGCCACTAAGCTGTAGCATTAGAAGTAATTTGTAGTGATAAGCTGTTGCAATTACCTTTCATGGAGAGTCACATCTTGTTGATTTACTTTGGACATGTTGTGAGGATAGTTAGCAGATCACTTCCTCGAGGGGATTCCCATTGAGAAGTGTCATGTTGCTGGACTCCCTTCAAGTTTGAATGGAAGATAGATGCTGAAAGATCCAACATCAGTGCTCATGGTCCCATAGAAAACAGAATTTTACCTGCTAGGAAACCTTAGAAGCACAAAAATACGAAATAGCTAAGTGGTCTGGAGTTGTAATGTTCAAAGCTGATTTTGGTGTTTAAGAGCCTTCCCTAATGAAGTCTTTCAAAAAGCCCAGAGGTTTGGAAGGCACAGCAGGTTGGAAGAGAGGTGCTGTGGGAGAGGAACGCCTGTGCCACAGGTTGTCCCCAGCTGAGCACAGAGGGGTGAGGGTGCTCCTGCGGCCACCCCTGCGGCACATCCCGGAGGAGCTGCCTGGGAGCCCCTCCACACACAGCCCCTGGCTGCCTCCTGGCCACGTGTAGCAAACAAGCACATATTGGGGGGTTGTGCTACTCCATCATCACTGACAAAAACATGTTTATTATTATCTATTCTTGGCTTCGGTAGCTGTTTCTTGCTCCAGCAGAGGTTCCTGTTTAATGAAGGATTAAATTATGTTCTCTACAAAATGAAGAACAAACTAAGTAATATTTTTTTTCTTTTTGAGGATCAAAGCAAACATTTAAATGCACAAAATCAGGATTGTTTTAAAAGAAGATTGATTTTTAATTACTAATTCTTATTTGCAGAATCTATAACAAAGCAGTCCTGAAAGAAGAATTAGTAAACCTCAGTTATAAAAATGCTACAGAACAACTTCATTACTTAAAGGATTAAGGAAACACTTCTTTAAAATAATTACAGATAAACCACAAATTTTCGCCATCATTCTTGCAGACATTATGTTTTGGAAGGAGATTCCTGGTTTCTCTCCAACTGTTTCAGATCTCTGAGGCAGGGAAAAGTGATCTCCACAGAGTCAGTGCAGAATATCAGTTCCAGAAAGAATCTCCATGCTGATAGATGCCTAGTGAAGTCAAAATGTTCAGCCAATGATGGCTTAAGCAGCTTGGCTAATACAGCTGGTAAACACGCTGATAAACTCAGAAAGCTTGCTACCAAAAAAAAAAAAAAATGAAGGTACTACTTGAAGGTTCTTGTTCTTCAACCAAACATATTTAAAATACGTCACGTATAGGACACAGAGAAGAATAAAAGATTATTGCTTTTATTTAAATGAAAACAATTTTCTCACGAGAAGCAGCCACTTTAAGTAACAATGCAAAATTTCTAGTTTCACTCTTGCATAAAAATAATTATAGATTAAAAAAATCAGATCTGTACACCATAAAATTCAGCAGGGCAACCTAAAAAGAGCTCTAGCTCACAGGGACTGTGCAGTACATTGGAAGTCTAATGTTTGGACTTCTCAGTAGCTCCAGCAGGTCTCAAGCAGGCCCAACATCTTGATGCCTTATTCAACCATGTAGATATAAAGGGACAACTTTTACAAGATTCTCAAGATAGCTCAAGAAGATGCCAACAGAAAAATTCTGGTAGAAACCAGACGTTTGTATCATTTTAGGAGGTTTATTGGTTTGGAATGGTTGAGTTTTTTATGAGTTTGTATGCTTTTATGTTTTGTTGGGGGGGTTGTTTGTTTATTTGTTTGGAGTTTTTGTCTTGTTGTTGGTTTGTTTTTTTAAAATCCCACAGGTATGTACAGGAATATCTGGAAGCGTTAAATTGTGGCCAAGAATTTCTTCCCCAAACAGTTTCTGCTCTACAGATTTGATTCACCTACCTTTACCTATATAGAGGCAGGGCTTCTACACCAAATTTGATAACTGCATTTCCTGTAACAGGTAAACGGGGAGCCACTTCTGGAGAGCAATTAATTCCAACCTGGACAAGATACCTTTTTTAGGATAAACTGCTATCACCCTCAGAAAGTTCTTGTTCTTTTTCATTGACTCTCACTTACACAAGATTTTTGACTTGTAGGTGGCTAAAATTAGGCAAATCCTGTACAAAAAGACAGTTTAAATGATGAGTGGGATAAATAGGAAGGTGAGAACAAACCAGAACAAGAAAGGAGTTTTTTAAAATATGTTTTAGAATCAATCAGTGGAGTGTATAGCCCTTAACAAATCTGCACAAGAAACTCCATTTTTTAATAACCTAGGTTTTAATTACTGCATTTGTAATGCAGAGAACATCTATTAGTAGGAGGAAAATGGGATTTTCCACTCAAATTCAGCCTGCTAGTCAGAAAATTCCTTGTGTTACAAAAATTGTCTGTCTTTTCTTTTAACAAGAGGTGATGCAGATTACAGACTATTTCCATCATGATAGGTTGTCATATCAACTTAATTTACAAGAGGTCTGACCATATTACATTTTGAATACGCCCACAAACATACATATTTCTCCAAACTCCCGTTGCAGAATGGAGTGGTTTCCAAAAATATTTGCATCATTTTAAGTTTCTCTTCCTATTACTGAGTGTACACATGTGATATATAAATTGTATCTAAAATGATGGAAGAAGGAGGAAAGGAATCATGAAAATTGTTTCACATGATACAGTAGCTGGGCGTATGCCATGGAGCAATGTGTGATTGAATTCTCTTTGTGAATTCCAGCTGCAGTATATCCCCATGTATCCCAGTGTCTTCTAGTGGGAAATTCGGATGCCCATGGGGCTTTGATATACTCCAAGAGATTACAGTCAGCAAACAGGACCTCATGACACAGCTCCAATTGTACCCACTTTGCAGCACAGACATAACCAGCATGAGTGAATTAAGTATGTTGTAAGTAAAACAAGGTGAATTCACTAGTGATGATTACCTAAACCCAGGACACTTGGGGTTTTAAGGTGGGACTGCCTTGTCACACATTCAGCAGAGCAAACTTGTGATCAAATTCTTTAACTGCATATATTTTATTTAGGTCATAAGGATCTTGTTCCTTGCTGCTGCCCTTGTGAGGTGCTCCCACTTGGAGTCTGCAAAAAACCTCTCCCTCTCCCTCTTTCTCTCCCTCTCTCTTCTCTCTCTCTCTCTCTCTCTCCTGTCCTCCCCTCTCTCCTTCCCTTCTGTCGCAATTATATTCAAAGAGGAAAAAATCAATAACAGTCACACATATTTCTTTTATTTATTAACTGATTCAATTACCTCAGATGAAATACTGATGTTTCCAGCTATATGTTTTAACGCTTCCCATGAGTGATTTATATTGTGGGATTTACAGGCCACTAATTTTACTCACCAGTGTGTGATATATTGTTTTACAACAACAACAAAAAAATCTCTGAGAGGTACGAGATTCATTGTAGCCTGCTATCTGTTCACACTGCACTGTTGAATTACAGCCTTGGGTAGCAATTGTGGGCCTGATATTTCTGGGTCGGAGAGAATTTAGCCTGCTAGCAGCTGCTAACTTTTTCCCAAGGAAAAAGTTCTCAAGAAAGCTTCTTCTCAAAACAATCTTAACAAACAACTGTCCTTTCTCAAAACAATCTTTCTCCAAGTAGTGTTTTGCTTTTCTAGTTCTCAAAACATTTTTAGCTGTTTCTCAGTTTAACCAATGGGATTAGAGAAGCGTCATTTCTATTCACCAATCATGTGAAGTCTGTATCAGAACACCTTATAAAAGATAGTAAGTAAGAATTAGACAATAAAACCTTTCTTTCTATACTCTTTAGCTTCTAAAATATTTAAAGTCTCTCATCCTTTTTTTGTGTCCTACAACAACAAACTATCATCTCACACAAAAGAAGTGCATCTTCTGTGGCTCTGTATCGTCTGTGCAGAGATCTACAGTGTGATCCAAAACAACACTTACACCCATAAAATAAAAGATCCCACAGGATCAGGCAAAGCCTAGACTGTGGGTAAGATGTACTGTACACCACAACCCTGATGTCCTCGTGATGCCCAGCACTGTCCAGGCAATCTCAGAGGTGAGCAGGGCTCTGCAGGCAGCTCCCTCCTGGGCTGTGCCCTGGGCTGTGCCTGCACGGCTGCCATGCCACCTGCGCCAGGGTTGGCATCACAGCAGTGCAGACACGGCACAGGGGGCAAGGCATAGCTCGGGTCCTCACGGAACGGGAAGTCCCAAAGAGATCTAGAGGTCTCAAACCAAAAAATAAACTATTCTCTGCCACTAATGGAGTTAGTCGATATGTGCCTTTCTGTGAAACTAAAAATCCAATATTTTTCAAGCAGAAAGATCAAGAAAAAGGAAAATTGTCAGCAGTCCAGGTCAAAAAACTGTGGACAAGGTATTCTTTGAGTATCTGTTTATGTAATTTATTAAACAAATCTCACATTGGCGAATCCAGAAAAGAATTTATGTGGAAACATGATTCTTTCTCTCTCTTTCTAGACAGTAGAAAGGAAATCAAACTATATAAGGCTTAAGGAAATATGAGGATGCAAATTAAGTCAAGCTGGGTCAGGAAAGTCAAATTTGTGGCTGTAATTCATGATGGTTTGAGGGTGGGGGGTGGTGTCACTTGTTTTAATTTAGTGGAAAGATTCACTTTTCAGGTGAGGACTTCTGGCTTATTTTTTTACCTTGGATTTGTCTATTTCTGTCAGAATGGTAATTCAACATCAAAAGATTAAATCCAAGAATCAAAATTTAAAAGATTGGTGACATTCCTGTCAAAAGTACAGACTAAATTTGCACTCTTGTACAGAGAGAACTCCAAAGAACAGAGACACCTTTATAGTAATTTTATGGGCAAAAATAGACCTTAGATATAAATGGAAACCCCCCCTCAGTTTTGTAGTCAAAGACTGTTGTTCTCTTTTCTACTTTTTCTTAATATTAATATTTTTACCAAATCATAATGAATTCAAACACAGTGAAAAAAAATTTATGAACGCTGAGGTGTCATTTTTCACTACTTCTCCACTTTTCAGTTTCCAATGTCATCAACATCAACACCACAAAATATTGCTAATTTTCCTTAACCCCCATGTTCTCATATGAGAAAGTGACTGAAAACAAGAATATTGACCTTTCAATTAATATGCTTTTAAGTCATACCACGAGCTGGATATATATTTAGGGTACTAGTTTTAAGGTAATCATTAACTAATTGCATTCATAAAGCTGTTAACAACTTTATTAACTTAGTACCTCAGTATATTGCTGTTGTCAGTGCTGCTATCCCAAAACTCCTCTTGAATATATTTACAAGTGTTGCTGAGGCTATCTGATATGCCAACATGCCAAGACAGTCTGGGTGAGATTGAACTCACAAACTTTCAGTATCTATGATCTAGATGTCTCCTCTATGAGCCAATTTTATAGAAAATTGAGAGAAATATATGCTCTTATGGAATTATTTATGTGACCTATCTACTTTGGGTTGAGAAAAATCATGTCTTTCTCTTTCTTTTATCTCTAAAGGGACTCTAGAGTTTTGACAGACATCTTTCAAGGGATGTGTGATGAATTCTAAGATCCCTAGCCATAGAGATATTGCTCAGTGTACGGCAGAATGAAGCTCTGCTGTTCCATGCCTCTGGGATAAGAATTTAGGATAGCTTTGGGCATTTGTGTAATCTTAGTCCCACCAATGAAATGGCACCCTTTAAAAAAATATCAAGAGCATTGTAAGAGGTAGTTAGAAAGTACTATTTTTTTTAGTCACTCAGATCCTGCAGAGTTAATTAAAATGTGAATTCAGCATCAGAGATCTTTTCAGTGCTGTTTAAATTTCTTTTAAATTTCTCTGACAGGTTATTGCCCCGATTAAACTCCACTGAACATTTTGCAAACTTTTCATTTGTGGCCTTGGCAAAGCAAGTACTAATTTCTCTTTGAGATGCCCATTGTGAGGGCACAGAATGACACCCAGTTTCTTGCAGGCATCAACAAAATGGATTGCTTGGAGACCCCATGCAAATAACTAAAGGCAGCTTCTGATATATTAGACTGAATTTCCAATTAGACCATGTCTTTGGGTTTTTTAATTTATTTCCAATGTGTGAATTCCTATGCAGTTTCTGCTGTTTCACTCTTGAGGGCCTCCAGAAGATATTTGGAATCAGTTTAAAACAGCTTTGAAGTTCGTCGTAGTAATTCTGTCCTAGAAGAGCACATTGCAGTGATATTTGCACAGAGAAATTTCTATTTGAAACATCATCATCATCTTCAGGACTGTAAATAATTGTATATTTTTGACCCTCTTGGAGCTCCTGGAGTGCTGTTCAAGATTTTGTGCACGGGAGACCTTGATTTTGTTCAGCAATAGATTTACCTTAGAATTTATAACCCCATGCTTACCATTGGGTTGGCTCTATACACACACATAACAGCAAAGGCACATTGTCAAAAGGAACCTTTACCCATTTTAAACTCAGAAATTTCAGAAAGTAGTTTACTGCATGTGAACTCATCATGTCATCTTAGAACACGTGGTAGGGAGTTTAAATATCTATGTGCTTTTCTAATGTGAATAACTATGCATATAAAAGGGTGTCTTCATGAAAAAGGTTGGGCACCAAGTAAAGAAGGATTGGTTGAGTATTACACAAATGCCAAAAAACAAAAGAAGCCTGCGGATCTGACCATTCATCAAAATGATGAAAAACTATAAACGGGTACCCAGTGTTGTGCAGGAAGTTACAGTTTATGTAAAATAAAACATCTGATGCTTCAAACCAGATATGGACTGCTCAAAAAAAAATTTCTGTACCTAGTCCTGCCTTCACAGATCCGTATACTCAAACCCCCCAACAATTATTATTCCTCATTAATATGCACCTGACAGTATCCTAGGAGAATGCAGGGCTACAAAGGAAAAACTCTAAAGAAGATATCAATTATTTGCCTTAGTCATTGTCACTCATAGCGTTTAAACAATACTCTAATGCTGAGAACCTGCTTCTGAACTCAAACTGCATA
This sequence comes from Nicator chloris, assembly GCA_013400495.1. Taxonomy (NCBI): domain Eukaryota; kingdom Metazoa; phylum Chordata; class Aves; order Passeriformes; family Pycnonotidae; genus Nicator; species Nicator chloris. The sequence continues at coordinate 38,702 of WAAE01015060.1, forward strand.
ATTATCTACACTATTGCTATTTTAAATTATTTTCCTTTTCAAATCAAGTCAAGCAGTAAAAATGAATTTTCACTAGGAAATGAGCAAACCTCTTTTTTGCCCTCCAGTAAGAAAGCTGCCACAGACTTTAGTTCTAAAATTCATTTAAAGAAACATTGTACTTTAAAATTGGTTCTGTACAATGGGTAGTGAGAACTCTGGAAAAGCCCAAGGCTATCAATATAGTACATAAACTGTGTTTTTGGATGGATTCGGACTCATATTCAGATATCACAAGAAGTTTCCTCTAAAGTCCAAGGTCAACTGTATGGAAGGCAGAAGAGAGGTAATGCAATAATTATAGGTGAAAGAAAAAGGGAAGGTAAACATACAGTGCAAAATTTGAAACTCAAAGTTGGCAGAGGATGATGACGACATCCTTTGGATCCACTGAATATTGCAATGTCAGTACTGGAAAGAGGTGCTCCCAAACTCTGTCTCCTGCCCTTCACAAACACCCCATCACTATTCCTCATACCCTTCAGATTGTCCAGCTTTGGGTAATACCAAAAGCAAGGCACAAAGCTCGTCTCTATCCCTCTTTGACAAATCATCCAAAGGCTCTGCCAACTCCAGACACAGCCACTCCTTATTTCTGTGTTTGCAAGTTTTATTTTAAAGCCATTCTGGCTAAACTCAGGGTAAGATAAACAACTAATGGGCTTGTGGATTGAAGAGTGATAGATACTTTCCCCTTAGATCCCTCAAATTTCCATATTTAGGAAAAGTAGCTGCACTAACATGCAGACATTATTTCTCCTTGAACTTGAAATTATGCAAGTCATATCAAAGTACAGCCTCTTAAAAATACAGCACCACTGTCCAAAGTATTATTGAAAAGCTGAGTGATTTTGTAGGATCTTTTTTTTTTAACTTATCCTGGCTGAACATTCTTCATCTGATTTCTAACAGTCAACGCTAAAGCACTATTAATTCACACACACACCCCCCATTCATCCATCTAAAACATGTGGGACTAAAATGAGCTCTCATGTCACGGCCAGCAAGGGGACTGAATAAGTTTGTACTAATATTTGAAAGAAATTTCATTCCCCACTACCTCTCAGGATTAGAACTCCAGAATAATTTTAAATCTTTAGAAGCAAACGGATCATGAGACCTAGAGAACAAGCAGGAAACAAAGCTCAATACAAGTCATAGAGACTTACAAAATGCAGGAAATTATGAAAAAAAGTCTGAAATTACAGAAGTTCTGACAGAATTTCACACTCAGAGGAGCCAGTGGAAGACTGGGCAGAGACATGACATGGGATTTAGTGCTGCTTTCAATAGGACCACATAAGGGCACTAAACTATAGTTTTTTAAGCAGGGGTAGTCTTCAACTATCCTTAACAAATATTTATGTTCTGTATCAGAGAATAACGATGGAACTTTTATTTTTATCTTAAAATCCTTTCGTTATTGAACTCTTCACATGAAATATCTTTCCACTTGGCAGTTCAAGTAGTGTAATTTGCAAAATATAGCTTACTCTGAAGACTGCTAGTATAAGTTTCAGGCTGATAAAGATTACTTCCCAGCTGCTTCCCATTCACAGACAGTATGTGTGGCCCTTCCCTGAAGAGAATGGAAAATGTGATACTATACCCCACTACCACATGCCTTATACCCACTTTATGTGTTTGTGTTGGGTTTTTGCTTCTGGTTGCTAAAAAGCATTCTTCTTTGAGACACTGCTTCTTGTATATACCTATTGGTTTTGTTACTCTTATTGTTGCTGTCTTTTATCTGACTATTTAGGAAAACATTCCTGAGGATTCACGTGGCAGATAAAACTGGGAAGCTTCAGTGCAAGTTTATGCTGGAACTTCTTTGATACTATCCTTACTCTAAAGGAAACTGTGCCCCAGTAGGCTCAACTAGTGAGTGAAATCTACTGTTATCTACAAATCGGTCATCTCACGCTCCTCTTTAACAGGTGGCTCCACTGTCAGCAGTAATAGAGGCAGGTGACAGACCTTGGGAGGTGAGCCAGCCATTGATTCGCTCTGGCTACTTGACTGTGTTGGCTGATGTGTGATCTCTTGGTGCCACAGAAATAAAGTGAAAATTGTTCTTAAAAAATGACTGCCAGGCATGGAGTGAATGCTTTTTTCAGAATGTCACACCCAGTGAGCTGTGACACACTGCCAAGCTGCGGTCCCCCTAACAGAAAGAGAAATTAGGTTTATGTTTTACAGAAAGATTCAATATCAGCCCAGCATCATGTTGATTTAGTTTATTTTTAAATAATTCTTCTTGTCCTCAGTACTCTTCCAGAAACAGGCAAATTAACACTTTACCTGCTGGCAACTCAGCAATCAAAGAACTAACTTTTCAAAAGATGGTGAACTACAGCATGCATTAAACACATGGCCTCCCAATTAGTGTTTATTTTCACACTCTGATGTATAGGGCACTGCATTAGTGTTCTGCTATGCTCATAAAATATTTAGCTCAAGAAGAGACTCTGAGGTCACCTGCCATCCCCAAACAGAGCAAGCAAACTCATCTCTTGCTGATGGCAAAGGAATGAGGTGCACTGTCCCTCAGCATTCCCCACTCTCTGAGCTGCTATGGATCTAAATCTAGCCCAGAAATGTTGCTCGTTTAGCTGGCAGTGGCAAGTCATGGGAATACAAAGACAGAGAAAGGTCTTGGGCCACAAACCACGGGGGGCTGGCAGAGCACTCCACAGCAGAAAGCAAGTCTTCTCTTGGTTTGTTCTGCAGGCAGCTGCTCTGCACTCCATCATTGTCAGGCTACCATATTGCCCTGGCTTTTGGTTTTATTCAGTAGGACACACCCATTCATAAAGAGGAAGAGCTTCTCCAGTAGCTTGGAAATACAGTCTTTTTTGATTGCCCAGTGGGGAGAAGCTTTTTATTTTTATAACAACATCTTGCTGGACTACTTTGCCATTTAAAATGTCTTGATGGCAACAGACCACTTCTCAGCCGTACATGTCTGTGGCATAAATGTGAAAAATCTTTACATCACAAGTGTTTTCTATCCTACAATTCAGATTCCCTGGATGCAGATGCCAAACATTTTAAGACAGTCAAAGAAGATATTAAATGGAAATGCCTCAAAAAAAAAAAGAAAAAAGGAATAAATACTACTGTTTTTTGCAATGGAGTGAGCTACTTCCTTTGCTTATCTCCCTCTGAGTTTTGTATGGTCTATACATCTGCTTGTACTGCTTCTTGGGTAGGCCATGTCTCTTGCTATGTTCATCTATGTGCACAAAGCCAAACATAACAGCATTAAAAAAATGAGCATTAAATTCTAAGTTCAGTGTGGAAGGGTCCCATTCATACGGGGTGTTTAAAGACCCACACAACTACACAGAAACCCCAGTATTACCTGGAACTTCTAGTGAAAACACAAGTGAAGAAGACAAAATGTTGGAAAAAAGAAGACAGAAATGGCAGTGACCCTCAGCTAACAGAAGAACCAAGATCATGACCTCTAATGAAAAAAAGTGTGTAGAAAAATTACTGCATCACTAAATGTGGCTCAGTTCCAATCATGTCCCAGAAAAAGAGGTCAGGAGCAGGGCAGGAATAAAAGAGGCAAATGGCTGTCTTTCACAGAAAATAAGGAGAGAACATGATGAAAGACGCAGACTATGCAACAGGAGCAATCACAGCATGCCCAGTGGGTTAGGAGGAAAGGTGGTCACAGTGCCACTCACTACTGACCAGGGAAATTGCTTTGGCATAGGGCTTCCTATTACCTGCTTAATTTCATTTTGCTTGAAAATGGCAAAAGCTTTACAGGATTCTCTGTTACACTTAACACAGAAAGTAAGCTACTAAGAGGGAAAACTTGTACTAGAGATACAAAACAGAAACAAGAAACTGAGAAGCTTTCCAAAACAGACAAGATGTGAAAACACAACTGCAGACAAACGTACTCCTAAAACATAATTGTGAAGCACTTCCAAGAAAGAGGTCATCCATGATTTAAGTGACCAGCTGCCATGTCCCCAAGGACCACCACAGGCAGTCCCATAACTGCTTCTCTCGTAATAGAATCCAGCTGAGTATGAAAAGAGGGTTTTTTCCCTGCTTTTACAATTTTCTTAGAGGGAAGGAGATTAATTCATTTTGCAGCTCAATAAAATTTAAGAAAAAAAGCCAAACCCCAAACCCTACACAGCTACGTATTTCCTCTAGTAGTCAACAGAATTAAAACTTAATTATGAAAGTGAAGAAACTACAAATCACCTTCAAACATAAGACAAGATCAAGGCTGCAAAAATTTATAACCTGAATCATATTCATTTAACATCTAGCATATTGCTAAGGGAAAATAGCTCCAGTCAATGTCCAAACTACAGGGACAATAAAACTAACTATGACTAAATAAGAATAATACCTTTGCCTGAAACTTGGTCTGAATGCCCCCTAAACATCATCTGAGGTTGAGATAATTCTGCTAATGTTTTAATTGTCACGTGCCTCTTTACAATTCCTAGAATCAGAGGTTGGAGTGCCAAAACTGTCCTGAAACCCATATCAGTGCAGTTATGAGAATGTTTTCCAAAACTTTTGAAACTGCAGGTGACTTCTGACTCAACTGAAACAATTACTAGCACAAGCAGGGGAGACACAGTCCCATATGTGGACTGGAATTCAGAGTATAAAGCAGAACAAAAACACACTTTTTCTCACCTGTCTTTTTTTACTACTGGCTGTATTTTATGCTGAAAATAGGAAGAGTGAAGAAACAAAGGAGCTTGATGGCTTGGTTTCTGTTTTTTCTTCCTCCCCCCTTCCATATGTGAGGATATCTTGCATAAATCCTTTACCAAAATGATTTCACACAATTCACTCTTCCCACAACCATTTCTGAGGTTCTCCTGTCTTTCCTCCTCTGCAGTTCTGGGAATGTGGCTACTGCAAGGTCTCACAGTCCTTTCTGCATGGCAGAGCACTGCACCTACTGCGCTCTCTCGATCCAGAGCAACAGAAACACGGTACTCCAAGGGTACTTAACCCCAGACCAAAGGAATGAAATAATTGTGCCCTTGAGTCACAAAATGGCTTTGGGCTGCCAATTTTATATTATGAAAAGGGTGTCCTGAAATAAGGCCTGTGAGATAAATGGCAGCCTGGGTGTGAGATGGGGCACTGCGCGTTTCAGCAGACAAGTGTTTGGCTGGGAGTTGAAACCAGGGCTTATTGTGTGCCCCTGAGTAAACAAAGCTGTAATGGGTTATTGAGACTGCTGACTTCCAACAACACTCTCTGTGTAAGCATGGCATTTTACAACCACAAATCCTGAGGCATGTGTGCTTATTATCATATGTCTTTCTATCAGCTCATTTTATGTAACGTTCTTGAAAGAACACCACAGAAACATACAGTATGTGAAGGGAACAGAGCTGAGCTGTGTGGATTGGACTGTCACCAAATATTGGCATATGCCATGATGATAGCCAAGGAAAAAGAAATCTGGGACAACGCTTTTGAAGTAGCAGCAACTATAAATTAGGAATATAATTTTTCCCTCTCAGGGAAATTTTCAAACTGTGATGTAATGATCTGGAGATGGTGCAGACATACAAAAATCCTTACAATTATGCTCACATACTGGCCCAAGTTCACACAATGAACTCTTTTTTAATCCAGCTTTGACAAATTTTACTGTAAACAACACCGACACCCTTCTTTGCCTACATTATATTGGAGAAGGGAAAGCTTTATGGATTGTGTGTGAATGACTCCCATGTGCTGGGTGTCTTTTCTGTATGCTATCACCTTTACTGTTTTCACAAGCACTTTACCAGTTTCTTGTAGGATCAAGATGCCATGAGAAGAAAAGTGTATTTAGTTTTTCCCCTGGTTCATATTGAGGTTTAAAAAAATTGGTAAATTAGAAAAAGTGTATAAATCTTAATCTAAATCTAAAAATATAAATTGGTTGAGATTTTCGTGACTTTAAACATTTCAAAACATATCCTTAGAAGGAAACTGAGCCTCCTTGTTGCTCTTCTGATTCCTGTCACAGCCTGAACAAGCAAATATGATGCTGTCTTCCATTCATGTTAAGTTAAAGATGCTGGAATGGGATTAGTCTTGTGCCATGGTCAGTTCTCATTTCTGTCTGTGGATAATGAGTAATAGCAACAGCTATTACTGAGCTACTCTCATTACAAACTTATTCTGGGGACAGAGGGAGTAATAATAACAGAAACGCACATTAAAATATAGAATGCATTTTATGAAATTCTTGAAGCTGTGAGGAAACTAGAGATAAAGTTAAGCCTTTTGGGG
>WAAE01015061.1:0-72666 GCA_013400495.1 Nicator chloris
ATTGTATTCGTGAGATGAGGGGTCGAATTATGTTCTGCATGAAGTAAAATGTCTTGGTTATACTCTACCAAAAGTCAATGAGTTGTGTGAAAACATAAGACTACTCAACTTAGTCTGTCAAATAATATGAAGGGAAAACATTTTCCTGAGAAAGTATCAGTGTGGAAGCCCAGAAGAGCACTGGCTTTAGCAGCTGCATTCTACTGCATTCTTACCATACTCGGGTCATCAAGTAGTGTTTGTTTCCTGTGGAGGTGCCCTGTTGCAAGGGTTTCATTCTTTGTCCTAGTCTGATGCTTCTGGTGGCTTGGTGGCCCCTTACACTAAACAAGACTGGCAGGTAGATTTTTCAAGCAGTTTTAATACAAGGATCTCTATATGAGATTGAAGCCTCTTTGTGAGCCTTCCACCACCCCACTCCATCAATCCTTGTGGGGAGCTAGAAAAATGAGCAATCAAGTGCCTTCCACAGCTGCAGTAGAGACCAGGTATATTTACTTCTAAATATCTTCTTTGCCATCAGGGTTCTCTCTTTAGCTAAAGACATGCCATTTCTATGAGTGATCAGAACACTGAACTGCTGAGAAGTGCAGTATGAATTGCAATGTGGAATACTTTTTTTTCTGAATTGAAAGGGTGTACTGTTAATATTTGGGGAAGTACTGCACAAAACCAGTTCATGGCAAAAGGATGTTTCATATGAGCACTGTTACACTACTGTGAAGTATCCACCTTGATCAGAGGAAGGTGGATGCAGGCAGACCAGAACCTTTTAGATGATTAGCTAAGGGCTAATGTACAAAGCTAGTTTGCAGACCTGAGAGAATAAATGCCAGTACTACAGGTGTAGGATAACTTGTTCTTTTGCACTTTGTGCCTTTGTGAAAATATCTGAAGTCTGGAATAAGGATAAATGCACCTGATGGAGTGAAAGAAGTTTTCTGTTTGTGCTGATTTGTTTAGAAGATGGATAATGAAAAGATAGTTAACAGATGAGGGAAGACTAAATCAAAATCAAAAGGTTGGATCATCATAAAGGCCGATAAAGACAGTCACAAAGAAGTGAAAGGAAAAGGTTCTTGTGATAAAAGAATTGATCTAATCTAGAGAAAAGGTGGCATAGTGCCTAACTGATAACTCTATCTCTCTGGTTTTAGTTGATGACAGAAACCTGTCATAGAAATTGAATAAATTAATAGTTAATTAGGATTTGTTTCTGTGGTGAAGGAGCTGTTCTCTGCTTTGAACTTCTGTTGTTGTACTCCAGAAATTGTACTAGCCATGAGCTCTATTTCATCGAGGTAGTCCAAGTGTGGATTTGGCCATTTCCACTGTTTTATTTACCTAATTTTCTCTTTCATCTGCCTCATGTTGAAGCTTGCTTCCTCTGCATCAGGAAGCATCATCTTTTCCCCTCCTTTGCTCTCAGAACCAGTCTTAAAGATGCAGAACTTAATATCCAGCATAAACAGAACAGACGGGTTGGGAATACAAGCATCATAAAGTCACCCTAGGACATTCAGTCTTTTTCTCAGTTTCCCTATAATATGGCAACTCTTTCACTATTTTTCTGCAGAACTCAAAGAGATCAGGAGCCCTGAAGGATAGGTGGAAAGGAGAACTGGGCATGGTACTGTCAGAAGGTTCATTAGAGTGGAAGCACTGCCATGTCTTCTCACAGCATATCAGTTCTGTGTCTGTTGAGCACTGTGGCTTGGAGCAAGACGAGTCCAACAGTTCTTGCTGCTAAAGCACTATCTCTTCCTTTCTGTCTTCATTTGCACTCACTCACAGCATCTCAAAAACCAGCATGGTTAAACCTAACTCACGTAACCAGTAGGTGTTGCATCTTGTCAGCCAAGCAATTGTTTAAGCACCCCAGAGGATATATTTCCAGAGAAACTCTGTGGTTATTTGAGCTTTTTATGTAATTCAGATTTTATTGATAGTTGCACAGGTATCAAAAAATGCTGAGAACCTTAGAGCATGAAAAATGTGTCTCAGTGGAAAAAGCCTTTCCTTATAGCATTTCTAGCTGATGCCGTTTGATTTGTGTCTCAGGCAATGGTTTCAGTTCCACTGCTTGGCAGGAGCTGTGGGCTGACACACCAGTGTAATGTTCAGTGTTCTCAGGTGCAAGAGATCACAGGCTCTTCACTGCTGAGATAAAGCCTGGACAGACATTGTACAGCACCGGGTTTTTAAAAGCACCAGTCAAATGGTATAAAATTGACAGGGAGCAGGTGCAATCGGTTTGTTTGGAAAGGTTTGTTTGCACAGTAAAAACTTGTCATTTAGTAAAGATTTAGACTTTGTGAAAACAAACTTCCCATTTAAGTGATTTTTGTTTACCTACTTATTTATAGGAAAAGGCATGTACCATGTCTGCAGTGCAGCAAATGTATCCCTGACTCTGAACTGACATAGTCATTTATCTCTTACATAAAATGCAGAAGCCGACATATGATTGATTAGCTTTAATTTCTGGATTGTATTATTATCAAGTATTGCTTACAGAACATTTGTTGATGATGTTTATGGAACCTTGTAATTAGCAATCCTGCTTTTATTGTGTGTAGAGGGGGTTCTGAAATAATGAAGATTGAACAGTTTCAAGAACAACTGTATTTTTTTGGTGCACGTTCTTTGCAGGAATACATGGTTTATAGGAAACACACCTACATGAGACTGGATGGCTCTTCGAAGATTTCTGAACGAAGGGACATGGTAGCAGATTTTCAGAACAGGTAATGGATTTTGCAAGGTGTGTTTGTGCTAAAATACATATACCTAGGAAACTGATGTAAGATGTAATGGAAATAAATGAAATCTGCACTTATCTTTCCTTGTATCAAATTGACCTCGTTTATCTGAAACCGTTTCTTGGTTTGCTGACCAGTAGTCAGTGGTGTTGATATGAATCTGTGGAAGAGTACTGGAAGCAGTTTTAGTGTAGCCACCTGCTGTACTTCTTGCCAATCCAAATAAGCTGTTCCTTAGAAAGAAGCTAAACAGAAAAGCAGCAAATGTCCAGTAGTTATTAAATGCTTTGACAATTGGCACTGTAAAGATGAGACTGAAAATCTTGCATATGCTGGAGTATATAAAACTAGTGACGTAGTTTTCTGCAAAACAAGCCATTTAACCATATTTTACTAAGAAACATTAAACTAGTATGCAAAAGATAAAATGGGGGTTTTTTTAGCTAGAAAGGTAGGGTAAGTCTTCTCTTTTAGCAAACCAAAATGGATCCTGACAATTTAAATAAGCAAATCAGGGCGCATTACTTATAATGATTGAGTTTATGGTTATTAAGTTTCCTTTTAATCATGAGATATGGCTTGATAGGATGTCATTTTGGTACGGTAGTTCACAGTAAGGTTGTCCTTCCTGTATGTTGATGTGAGCTTGTAAGAAGGTCACTTTCCTATTTCAGTGAAGTTAGGTTCATAGATAGTTGTTTATTGCAGGGTGAAAGCAACATTCTAGACTTGAGAAAATTCCTTTTGTTAGTGGTCCCAAAGTATTGTAGCTGAAGGTAGGAGTCAAGGCCTTTCAGGTCACTGGTTCACGAGGCTGATGGACCTGAAGGACTGTGTTGCAATGATTAGTCTTCTAGTGAACTTGAACATGCACAGAAGTAAGTGAGAGGACCATGGAGTACCTTTCTTTCTGCCTGGTGTCAGAAACAAGTTCCTTGTAGGTTATGATGTCCTCCTGGAATCCTGACGTTTCTTCCTGTTGTAAGGTCCTTTAACCAAAAGAAGTGAAAAAATGTTTTTATTAATGAACAGAATTTGTTTTTAACAATGAATAAAACAACTGAAGGAAAATAATAATTTCAGCAGGAAATCCCTTTGAAATGTAGGTCAGCCAGTCTAAACAAGAATTCCTATTAAAATGTTAGTCGAGTTCCTCTTATACATGATTTACTTATGAGAAATATTTCCAGGAAAAAAACCCGTGACTGAAACAAAACTATTCTGCAAGATATCCTTGCAAGGTGCTGAGAATATATAGCTGTGGGATGATCATTTGTTCACATAGTCTGGGGCTCTGTTCACTTTCCTTCCCATATGGCATATCCAGAAGCATTTCACAGCTGGATGTTTGGGTGACTGTCTATACACACATCCCACTATTGTTTCAAGAGAACAGATTACCTGGCCAAGGATTACCTTCAGTGCAAACAGGCACCTGTTGACTTTGTTACCTGCAAGATAAAGTCAGAAGACTGACAGCTTGGTTTTAGTTCCTTCCTGTTCATTCAGCAGGAGTTTCTGGTACTTCACTGATTTCACATATGCCAAGCTGTTCAGACCGTGTAGTACCAATAGGATGTGGCATTCCAGACTGTCTTCTGTTAAGCAGAGAAGGACGTGTCGATGTCTTTGCAGTCCTTACTTTGTTTGTGTCAGCCTGTTCACAGATCCATAAGGTGTTGAACAATTCTGAATACTGCTGACCCTGCAGAGACACTAGTGCAGTTCACAACCTTAGCAGAAACTTCGATTTTGCTGTTATCGCTTGAGTTTTCATCAGCACTTGGTCATGCTATATATAGGCTTGTCTCCCTGTTTGTTGTGTTCAAAGCACCAAATTTAGAACAAAACTTACGTCTACACAGTTTTGACTTTTATTTTTCTTTTTCCTCAGTTGAGCATCATTAAGGCAAGATTTCTTTAACGTCGGGTCAGTTCTGTGAAACAATAGATTGTTCTTTGTCTATATGAAATCTTAATTTCCAGTGTGAGCAAGATAAACAAGCCCTGGTTTGTTTTGATACAGATTAATAAACTGCTATTGTGAATTGAATGTTTACATGTTCAGACAGTCCGCATTTGTAGATTACTTTCTTTCACTCTTTCATATGTTTTATTTCCTTTACCGTGAATGAATAGCACAAAGTGTTCTGAACTGTTCAAGTAATAGAAAAAGCCCTGATTGCTCCATATGGGTCAAAAAATTGCTTCTGTGGTTATTCCTTGTTCATGCACAAAATAAGGGGGTTTAATCTCTTTCCTCTATAGGAATGATATTTTCGTGTTCCTGTTAAGTACAAGAGCTGGAGGCTTGGGCATTAACCTTACAGCTGCAGATACGGTAGGTGAAATTTGGTAACAATTTATGTGGGAAAATCAGTCATTCTGTGCGGAAGTTGGCACTCTCTTGCCCATACTTACCAATATTTTTAGTACTGCCATTCACATTGTGAAATTGCATAGCCTGTTCACTTTGTTATTTGCAATGTAATATTATCTTGATGATAAAGGTGTAGAATATTAGACATTTTGGTACACATTTTTTGGTTACAGTTGGAACTTTCTTCCCTCTCCACACATACTTCAGTACTGGAGTCCAGAAAGGAGTTGGATTACTAAAGGGGTTTACAGGTGCAAATGACAATTAGGTGAAATAGCATTCACTGTATGAATGACCCTTTGCTCCTAAGGTTCAGTTGTGAAGGAACCACTGGAGTAGTTATCAGTTATCCTTTTTTCTGTGCCCAGAAGAATGAAACAATGCCTCTAAAAGTAGGAAGCCATTTGTAGCTGAGGATCAGCTACTCAGGAAGGATAAATTTCTTCCCCTGAGGTGTAAAGACAGACTGATTTAGGTGAATTGCAAGGATTTGCACTCTGGAGCAGCTGCCACTAATCACTAGGGAAGGAATACTGATGAACCATTCATCCTTTCATTAACAGCTATTTTTGTGCTTCTAACCTGCACCTGGTGTGGTTGCAGATTCGACCTCAAGTCTGTAGCCACACAAAACCAAAGATCTCTGAATCAAAAAAATCTTATCATATCTTGCTGTCAGTCACGAGAAATCAGAAGAAAACAAGTATCTGTAGGATTTCCAGGGTTAAAAAGAAGAAATAAACAGATGGAAGCTCATGCAGGCTCCTTGCATGAGCATTTTTAGGTCTGTGTTTTTCTGTGTAACTTTCTTAATACTTTGCTGCCTAAAATTCTTTAAAATGCGTTTGGTTTATATGCTTCTTGTGCATAAATTACTATTAGAGTGATAGTGCAATATTAATTTAATGTGGCATTTCAGTTTTTTATAGTCAAAGTACTAGAAATGTTAGACTTTATCTAGGTTTTGAATAAAAATTGGAGGATTATTTTTTGCATGAAATTCTGATATGATGGTAAGTAACACTAAAATGTGTCCATGATGTGCTTAGTCTGTAATTAATTGCATGACAGTGATTTACTATGATAACAAACTTAGGAATTTTGTGCCTCCCAATCAGGTCTGTTTAAGAAGATATTAAAGACATTCTGTGGAAGTTGAAACATTCGTAGTGTCAGTTTGAATTCACTTGAAATGCAATGGAAGAGACTTCACAGGACTGGGCAAGGCTAATTTAACACAGCCTACAGTGGGGCTGTAATTCTGTGAAACATGACTGAACTTTTAGTGTTATCAGTATATTGGATTTCTGTTTGTTTAATCACCAGGTGCTCTAAACGTATGTTTTTGTTTAATCCTTTCTGGTGTTGCCTTGCAGGTAATTTTCTATGACAGTGATTGGAACCCAACAGTAGACCAGCAAGCCATGGACCGGGCCCACAGGCTGGGTCAGACCAAACAAGTCACCGTGTACCGCTTGATTTGTAAAGGCACCATTGAGGAGCGCATCCTACAGCGGGCAAAGGAAAAGAGTGAGGTAGGAATAAGGAACTCACCTGGAATGAGAAGTTACAGGAATGGTATCGTAAAGCACATATCAACATGAGTAAAGAGACAGAAAAAGTGTCTGCAGGGAGACAGAAGAGGAGGCAAAAGGAAGTGTCTTTGTTCAAATATGTGTCTCTAACACAGCAGCAGTCCAGTGGCATTATATCAACTGGAAAGAAGCTAATTATTTACAGTATGACTTCATGAAAACTATTTCTTATGTTGCAGTGAAACTACTCAGGCTTCTTTAAGACTAGGGCTCCTGTCTTTGCTGTGTCAGAGTTACTGATTCCTCTCATGTTACACAACAGCTGATTTTTTTTAAAAGACATTTAGAAGGATCAAGTGGAAATTATTTGAGGTGTGAGGGTTGCCAGAAAAGCTCAGTGTCCTGCAGCATCAAGCAGTAAGTGTACTAGGAACTTTAAACCTCATGAGACTTTATTGGCAAGAAAATAACTTAGGAGATTCATGGTTTTTTTGGTAGCAGTAGGTACACTATATACAACATTCAGATGTTTTGTGTACTTGGAGTTTCTTGTAGCTTTTGTCTTACTTGGATGCTGCTCATGATATTGCAGCAACTGAATGCATTCCCATTTCCCTTGTTGAAACCATTTTTTCTGAGAAACTGCACTAGAGTTACCTGAAATCAGCCTGAAAAATAGGAGTAGTCTTCTGCTGGTGATCCAAATAATTGAAATTGCCTTATGTTAAAGCTTGTTCTCTTCTGCTAAGTTACAACTCTTCTCAGTTGTTGGGTTTTTTAAACTATAGTTGTAGTAAAGGAGGCCAAGTGAATTGCTTAAGCTGCAACACCGATGCAGGATGGAAGATACAGTTTTCAGTCAAGGAGACTAAAAATGTGGCACCCTTTACGAATATAATATTCATGATCCTCTGTGCAGTTCCTTGAAAATATGAATGGTAAATTACACTTGAGAGGGCTGTTGCTGTATTTTTGTTTTGTTTTGTTCAGCAGTATATTAATTAATGCCAGTATATAATTAAGTATAATTATATTATACTGCTTCAGAAAAAGTGTAACTTTCCATAAGGGATGGTGATTTTCTGCTTTCTATCTCAGTTGCGTCTCATATTTTATACCCTGGCTTCACCTGGCTTCCAGTGATGGGCAATGAGAAATATTTCATGGCTGCTTTGACTAATTTTTCCTTTTCTTCACTTGTTTTTTTCCTTCTAGATTCAACGAATGGTCATTTCAGGTGGCAATTTCAAACCTGACACCTTAAAGCCAAAAGAGGTGGTCAGCCTTCTGCTGGATGATGAGGAACTAGAAAAGAAATGTATGTGAAATTGGTGTTTCAGCAATTTCCCCATTTTCCACTTCATTGCCTTATGAAATCTGTGTTTTTATCTCTACAAACACATGTATTGCTGATAACAACTTCTGTTTCCTGTCTCTTTTTGTATTGCCAACTCTTGTTAGTACAAGCTGGTTTGATATCACTGCTGAGCTGAATGAAGTTGTGCAGAATGAGACATGATGATGTGATTAAGTTTTTATTGGCACTCATTCAGGATCATTACATTGTTCCTGAATGACAGAGCTTTGACAAGAATTATGTAGGTCATGACAAGAAAAGTATTAGTGAAAGTGCTGTATTTCATCATATTTTTGAAGTTAGAGGCATAGTCTTTCATGTTGCTTGAAAGAAGAATTTCCCTGTAAGACTTTTTAGTTGCTTGGAAACAAATAGTTTTAATAGAGTAGTGTTTTCAACATGTTTTAGTTTCAATACAACTGACTTTTCTTCCCAGTTCTGTTAGATTAGAACCTCTGGTAAGATTCATGAAAGGAGAGGAAATATCTTTCCAATGGTGACAGCTTTGTATTTCTTTTCCAACAGTGCGTCAGCGTCAAGAAGAGAAGCGACAGCAGGAAGAAACAAATCGTGTGAAAGAACGTAAACGTAAAAGGGAAAAATATGCTGAGAAGGTACTTTGATACAGAGGGGTTGCCTTTGTCAGTGATAGAGCCAGAAGAGCTTCAGGATGACTGTGAGGGAATGTGGAAACATTTTATGCCAAGGCAGTCTTAATGAACAAAACTTCTTGCCTGTGCTGTTGGAAGTCCATCTGTGTCTGTTCCAGAAGAGGGATATTACAAAATAAGTAATGCATAGTTACCTCTATTTTAGTCATTAGCAACTTGAAAAATAGGGAAGTACTTCCTATCCAAACAAGCCTGACAGTCAACTGATCATTAAATTGGTGACTTTATCAAGACTTTGTTCTGCAGGGACAAAAGGGGAATGTAAAGGAAGCACCAAACATGGATAAAACCCATACAGCTATGAGGCTTCTGTGGAACTAGGGAAGATCAGTTTGTCTAAAAAGCATCACTAAAACCAGTTTATGAAAATTCTGAGTTTTTAAGACGGAGACTTTGCGTTAATTAATTGGAATTTTGTGTAATGGTAGAGAATTTCAAGCTCATGCCAAGAGGTACTAGAAATCAAAGTAATTTTGTAAGAGTGATACTCCATCATTCCAGCTGTTTTATGAAGGAAAACAAACAAAACCCTTCTGAAATCTAAAGAAGGAGCACTTAAGGGATCTGTTACCATATCCTTCAGAAACTTGTTTTGGGAAATTTCTTCATGTGGCATTCCTTGAGTTAAAATACTGCATGAGATTTTGAGATTTTGGGTTGCGTGTTCCCATTCTTCTGGTTTTTTGCCTTTTCATTCCTGGTATTGCTTCATTTATTTCAGAAAAAGAAGGAAGATGAATTGGATGGGAAGAGAAAGAAAGAGAACATGAACCTTGTGATCCCATTTGTTCCCTCAGCTGATAACTCCAACCTCTCTGCTGATGGGGATGATTCTTTCATTAGTGTAGACTCTGCCATGCCCAGTCCTTTCAGTGAGGTAAGACTCACTGCTGCTTTAACCCTCATACTGTTTCAGTTGTGGGCCTACATCTTCTAGGATCCTTGCTGTCTGTTACTTCAGCTCTTGTAGAGCTTTGAGCGTGTGGGGAAGTGACATGTCTTAAAGATGAACCATGCAAGTGAAAATAGTTTATTGAAAAGGCAACAGCTGCTAATAAGCTGCCTTACAGCTCCTCACGTTATTTGACGTTCCATTATACCCCTCTTCCTTCACTCTCTACCTCCCTTTCCTTACCGTGAATTTATGCCCTGACTTTCCTCCCTTCCAGTCCATGAAACTTTTCCACTCTTAACTGGAGTCCCACTTACTTTCTTCCTACTTTCTTGTCCCTTTTTCCTGCCTTTCTCATGATCACATTTATAACCATGTGCCCTCTCCCATGCCAATATCTTCCATAGCAAGAACACTCTGCTCCTGAGCCAAACAGTATCCCTCAAATAGCTCCTTGACATTCTTTGTATGTACCCCTGACTAGTCTCATCTGTGTGTCTGTCTCTGCTTCCTCACTTGCATCAGGTTATGAATTATTGTGGTTTTTCTCCTCTAGAATTTAAATTGAAAAATTCTCAGTGGAACACATCGTATTTTCCCTCATCTGTGTGTAAAGAATTGCAAATTTGTTTTAGCAGCAAATGTGTTTTTTTCTGTGCCATGTCAATTAAGATGTCTGTATTGTACTATTCCTTTATTGATCAAGATTTTTATTAGCAGTAGTAGTGGGTTAAGAATCCTGTTTTCTCTTCTGCAGTTGAAAATGCACAGTTGAACAGCAATTTACTTAAGTGTCTGCTGAGCCTGTTAGTCTTTTGCTTCATAACATATATTTTCATGAATTGCAATTAAATAGCGGATGGAGGTCTTTACTGCTGCTCAGTGTGTAAATGAAGTGTGGTGTGATCAGGCAGATGATGTATCATGCTCATGCTGCTATTGTAGAGAAAATGGGAAAGAACAAGTACCAATTACTTGTGATCATATAGGTTTTGAAGATCTTACTATTTCTGTACCCTTTCCTAACCTGAGAAGCTGATGGCTTTGTTCTCTGTCACGTTCAGATATCCATCAGCAGTGAATTACATATGGGCTCTATCCCTCCCGATGAGAGCAGTAATGATATGCTTGTGATTGTGGATGATCCAGCTTCTTCAGCACCTCAGTCAAGGGCAACAAACTCTCCTGCTTCCATTACTGGCTCAGTTTCAGACACCGTGAATGGTCAGTACTCTTGCCTTGATTGATTACTAACATTATTAAACCTTGACTTTGCATGGCTAAGTGATAGATTTTCTGCATTTTACCCAGGATATATGAAGAGTTTGCAAGATTTGGGGGGAAAATAATTGCCTTTGCATGGCAAAGCTACTTCTGATTTGATAGGAAATCTGTTTATAGTCTGTCATTCACCACACTTACCTCTTTTCTGTGTTACTTCAAAACGTTGTGTCCTTTGTTCCTATGTTATGGAGAGCTCTCTTTCCCTTAAGTTTACTACCAAATTACAGACAACCACAGAACTATTAATCTCTAAGCTTTTCCTTGAATTTACTGTTGGGTTAATAATTAGTTCTCTATCTCCAGTGGGTGGTTGGAGCAATTTTTTTCAAGTACAGTGTAATTTTAAATAATGTAAAGGGGCTTTTATTACTGCAGTTTTCCACAGTGAAATAAGTAGAATCATAGTTCTTGACAAGTTTCTTCAGAGATAGCAGATGGAAGATGACTGCATCTCCATCTTCAAATAAGAAAATGCATCATCCTGAAGTAGAACTTGGAATCCTCCACCTCTTTGTAGCTTGGATTCATAATAATACAAGTAGTTGCAGTTAATAAGATACTGTTGCTGATGAGGGAAATTTTGTATACATAATTTCTTTTCATGAGACCACTGCTTGCTAACAGTGTCCCTGTTACTGTAAATGCCACATAGGAACAGTATTAATGTAACTGGTAGACAGCTTTGATGCTGCACTCACTGGTGAGGCATGTGAAACACTGTAACATGTGAAAAACAGTGACATGTGAGTCACTGATTCAACATTCTGTCCTTGTTCAGGTGTTTCAATGCAAGATACATCTCTTGCTGCGAGAGGCCAGTCAAGTCGAAGCCGGGGTCGTCCCAAAGGTGGCTCCAAAGGTGGCACTGGGAAAGGCAGGAGCCGGAAGTCGATAGCGGGGAGCGCAGCGGCGATGGCCGGGGCCAAGGCGGGGGCGGCGGCGGCCTCTGCAGCGGCGTACGCAGCCTACGGGTACAACGTCTCCAAAGGTACGTGGGGCAGGGCAGGCACCCGCAGAGCACATCCAACATGAGCATCCAGGCAATACCAAGTGTGACGCGGTAAGGGTGTGAGAGGATAGCCAGTTTTACCTCAGATGACCTTCAGTTTTGTCTGCCCTTTGAATTATCTCACACCAAGTCTTTTTCCTCGTGGGTTTTTTTGTTGGTTTTGGGGTTTTTTATGTGGTGTTCAGACAGATCAGATAGTGTTGTTTATGCTATGGCTACGGCTGTGCTTTTCCTGCATTGCATCATGTTGAAGTTACAATATCACATTCCAAATCCTGCTAAGCAGATGATGATTGAGCTGCTGCTTTACACCAGCTGAAGATAGCCCAGGGTATAACTGTAAGATGTTTTGTATCTTAAGGACATCCCTCTTCATTAAACTGTCGTAGCTCATGAATACAGAGTGGTCGTAGGACTGATTGTTAATACATTGTCTGCTGTTGAAGAACCACAAGTGGAATAATACGCTCATGTAGAATTTGGTTCTCTTTTGTATTGCTAGGCATGTCTGCAAGTAGCCCTCTACAAACAGCAATCATTCGGCCTTCTGGACTTGCAGATTTTGGACCTTCAAGCGCCTCTTCTCCCTTGAGCTCCCCTTTGAGCAAAGGAAACAGTGTTTGTGGGACCCCCAAAAGTTTAAACCTGACCAGCAGTCTCATATCAGAAACTTCAATTCGGAAGCAAAGCAAAGGTGCCCACACCTCAGGTGGTCGATAGTAATTTTGAACCCCCAAAGCTTGTCTGAACTGTGTTGGCTTTCAGAGTAGACCACCCTGCCAGTTGAAGGCATGCTAACAAATGCCTTGTTGCTGTCCAGCACGTGTGGAAAGAAAATCAAAGCACAATGGGAGTGGGTGGTTGATGTGAGCACTTTGATTATGTGTATTCCAAAAAACTATCTTTGCAGACACTGCAAGATGGAGGGAAGGGAGTCTGGGGTAAGAAAGCATCCAACTACTCCATGCAATATTCTGCAGCTGTGTGTGCTTGAAGTCACACCAATATACTTCCTCTCTTGTAGCCTGAGGTGGAGCCCAGCATTAATTTTGTCCTATGAAGTCAGTATCTGAACCCCTGGAGAATCCCATAGAGTCACAAGTCATTTCTGTCCTGGCAGTTGGTCAGTGAACATGCAGGAGTAGTTGGGAGCTATGCTGAAGATGATGTGTGATCAAAAAAATTCTTGGGTTCTTCTGGTGTGGGTCTCTGGGTTTTTTAAAGACTTGAAATTCAGAGGAAGGCTTCTCAGGTGGTTTGCAGGGAGCGGACTCTTTTCAGCACCATTTGTCAGGAAGATGTTCAGAGCTGCAGAATGCAGGGAGCGCTGTCAGGCCTCATGAGAGCAGCAGCACAGCCCCTGCTTCACACAGTGGAAGAAACCACAGGCCAGTGATTGTTTGCATTTCAGAGTTCTCATCAGCACAAACACTCACCATGTTCAGAATGATTTCTCTCATTTTTGAGGTGCACAGAACTCTTAAAATCTTACAAACAAAATAATGCTTTATTTGTACAAATCTCAAGAAGGAGGAAAACTGAAGTGCTGAGGAGGGGTTTGTGCTGCTTCTCTCACTGTGCCGTGGCAGAGCATGGATCTGCAGCTTGCAGTGCTGTGAGAGGGGCAATGAAAAACAATCCTGAGAGAGAGAGAGCACTGTGCCATTCCCCCTTCCAGCCAAATCCTGGGAAAAAAATTGTCTCATATCCCAGCCATCCCATTGACTGTTCTTGCAATGTGTTTTCCCTTCATCTTTGTGATCATCACACATACTGGCGTGGTTGAGTTCACTGCAGTGTGTGGGCGGTAGCCGTGTCCCATGAGGCTGATAGAAGGCAGTGCTGCCAGCACCCATCCATGTTCTTGTTCCCTGGTTACTCCTTCCCCATTCTTGATGCACAAACCCTGCCTGTAGCCCCTTGCTTTGCTGTAAGCGTTGTCTGCATTGCACTGAGATTTAGGTGTGGGACAGTTGTTCTGTCTCACACATTGAATTAAGAGGCTATTCTGCCGGGGCACTTTCATCCCTTGAGAGAAGCAAGTTGAGTTGCAGGTCTGGGCTGTGACAGTGGAAGATGAGGTTTTTTTATTATTATTATTATTATAATTCTTTTCTGACCCCAAATCCTTTGCCTGGCGTCCTACAGTGTAGAGCGAGTGCTTCCTGTTGGTTCTGCCTCTAATTTGCACACCTGAAAATAGCAGAACTGAGTTTAGTTAGATTGATTTTTGAACAGATTTGCAGGGGATAATTGAGGGGGAGGTGATGTTTAATTAACTCATGAAGACTTCCCCCATCCCCTTCTATTCACATGTATATATGATATTTAGAGGGAATCAGACAAATGCCAAGCCTTTTTTTCTCTTTGAATGTGCTGTCTATTTTTGTAACTGAACTTGTACATATGTATAAAGAGAGACACATCTTTCTTTTACTAACTGGAGGAGAAAAATCTTAAATAAAATGGAGTGAGATAATTTTATGTAAATCAGTGTCTTTGTGGTTTTTCTGCATGTAGCTGTTTGAATGAGAGGATTAGGGAAGAGAGCATGGAGGGGTGTGCATCTGGAAGTGCTTCTGGAGACAAACGCTGCTCAATGTAAAGCTCTAGAGTGTCTGTGCTCTGCCAAGTATCATGTTTGTAACCTTCTTCAGTTACAACTGTACCCTTATCCCATGTTTGTATTCACTGATTACCTCATAATCTATTTTGGAATAAGTGTGCAGCAGGTCACAAGAAAACAGAAGCAACTATAATATATGTAATTACACAGTACCTGAACTTCAGTGGTTGAATTCAATACAGTTGATTGTTGAGACATCATTCTCTTATAATTTTTTTCTCTTTTTTTTTTTTCTTTCCAGTGGGAATTAAAAGGACTTTTTTATGCACAGTCTTGATCTCCAAACTGCTAGACAATTACATTAATTTATAATCTAAAGTGGAGAGAAAAAACCCTATAATTTGAAAAGCTTGCAAAAGTGTAATATGTCCTGTTACATGCTATACTTTTGGAAGATTAAATTATTTCTATTTAAAATACTGAAATATAAATAAAAATATGTATTTAAGAGTATAAATATATTTAGAATATATTTATAAAATAAATTATTAAATATATTTAACATAACAAAAATAAAATATATTTAAAATCATTTAATCTTCAAGAGAAACACCAAATGACATCACAAGTTGTGGCAAAAGCAGTGGTAGCCCATCTGCTTGCACAGTTTGTGTCAGGCCAAGAAGTTCAGGAAGATCTAACATAGTTGTAAAATAAATGAATTGCTAGATCATATTCAGTTCAATTTCTATAAGACATTAAATTTCAACATTCTTGGTATTATGCACCATAGAAGAAAAGATTCTGTGATAGTAATCAAGGAATTGGGAAAAATCATGTGATGACTGTCCTAGTGTAATTTCTTGGTTTGGGGAAGGAAGCAGTGCTATAAAGACAAAGACTGGGGATTTTTTTAAGAAGGCAGAGGTAGTTTTGTAATCAATACCTGGGGAACACTTCAGTTGAAGAGCAAATGAGTGTGCACACTGAAGCTTTGTTCTTTATAATTTCTTCTGAGGATCTTTTCACTCTGTGTGTTATGCACTTACATGGATTGATGGCAGAGAAAGTCACTTTACTCCAAGAGATCAAGGTATTTGCTAAAGGTGGACACAATGGTTGAATGAACTGAGTTTGTGTATTGAGGTGGAATGGTGAAATAGCTGTCAGTATGGTTTGGGGGATGTTGGGAGTGCTGTGTATTCATCATGCTACTTGATGATAGCATTTTACTCACTGATTACTACAAAACTGTTAAATGCAGTTCACTGATCAATGCTACTATATAAGACATTTAAAGGTGATAATTTTCTTAGGTCCTCAGAAGTTAGGACTTAAATTAAAAGTGCTGTAGTCTCCCAGCCTCACACACATTTTTGTAGTTTAGCCTACAAGGGTTGTCTGGTTCAGAAGGCTCCTGAGAACACACTTTGTCCCCTAGCCTGCATTTTCTCTTTTCTATTATGGCTCAAGTCTGCTGTCCTTTCCATTTAGCCAGCTACTAAATTTCCTTTCCTTATTCTGCAAAGAGATGAACAGGTTACTGCAGGATGGTTTGAACTGGGAACTGGTTTAATTCTTCATTTCAGGATATTACTGCTGCACTGTCCAAATGTAGTGTTATTTCTGTGCCTTCTCCCCTCTCTGTTGCATGCTTTCTCCACCAGTCTCCCTGCTCTTCGCTGTCCTGTGTCCCCTTTGTAGAAAGCTGCCTGTTTGCCTAGAGCTGTATCTTGCTTTATTTCCATATCCCCAAAGTATTTCCTTCAGCAGCATTTCCCAGTGGGGGAGGCACACAAAGCTCAGTGGGAAAAGCTCAATGCAGCAGGAATAGGGATCTGCACTACTTTGTAGCTCAGGAGCAGCCAAGTTGCAGCTGAGAGGAGGAAGAGCACAACTGATAAAATCACTCTGGGGCAGGATGTGGAAGAGTGTAATTTGGGAAGTGCTGCCCTGTGACCACTGCACTGCATGTCCTGTTCTGGTCTCCTCAGTGCAGCGAGCTGGCCTGCTTCTGCTCCCAGATAGACTTACAGGCTCCTCAGCTTCTCACTTCTGCCTCCATCTTTCTTTTTTGTTGACTCTCCTGTCTGAAACACACATTATAACTCTCAGGGAGCCTTACAGGCATGTCTTGTGCTCCCCTTCCTGCTCGAGGAGGGATGGTGGCGCACTCCCTCCTGTCCTCTGGAAATTTCTGTTGGAGTGGCTGGAAAACAATTTGTAGCTCTCTACCCAAAGGGATGCTGCTTGCATGTGAACTATACCTGAGACATACGTACTAAAATAAAGGTAATATCTTCTACTCCTAGAATTGTGAAGGATGTATTTTTTATTTGCAGCCTGCATCAGTTGCATAGCAGTGAATGAGAGGGGAAGGGATGATTCAGCCTTTCTCTCAGGAGTATCTATTAGGACAATACAGATGGCCCAGCTCTCAGATTCAACCAGCAGATCTGTAGAGTAAACAAGTCGTTCTTGTAGCACTCACTT
Organism: Nicator chloris; assembly: GCA_013400495.1. Lineage (NCBI taxonomy): Eukaryota > Metazoa > Chordata > Aves > Passeriformes > Pycnonotidae > Nicator > Nicator chloris. Next base: position 16,950 of record WAAE01015061.1, read on the forward strand.
TAGCATGTGCTCCTCTGAAAAGCATCCAGCAAATGCCTCTTGAAATGGAGGAATGCATGATAAGATGAGTTGGGTTTCCTCCAGCTCCAGCCTCCTCTTCGCTCCTGCCTACCCCTTCAGAAAAGTGAAGTTACTCCAAAGCTAATGGGCCTTCCAGGCATTTTGTACTGTACTCTATTTATAGAATGTTCTTCTAGGGGCATATGAGGGAACTCTTTTGCATCCTAAGTATGAGGAAGTGTTTCAGTACTCAGGTATGAAACAATGACTCCTTCCTTCCTCAGCTGATGAGCATCCCTGATAGTATGAGGGATGAAAACATTGGAACACCACTTTGTCTTCTTGAGTTTCCCATGGACTGTCTCTTCCTCCTGTGTCAGTATTGCTGGTTCTGTTAGGTCTGCTGTATTTAACAGGAGACCATGAGAGCTTCTAAACATCCGAGCACTACTGGATCCCTTGTCATCTCTGCGACTTCTTTTTGCAAGCAGTTGGTTTTTTCCTCCCTGTCCTCAGCCTTATCCAACTCTTTTTAAGACCCAAGTGTTGTCTTCAGTGCTTTTGGTTGGTAGGGGAAATGCTTCTGTCTAAAGTGTTAACTTTTAAGTGCATGACCCTTATGCCTTGCACCTCTGTTGTGAGGACTGTGAATTAGGTTAAAGCTAAGCATACAAGAAAAACTGACTGTTGCTCAGAGATTAGATCTTACTTGGAAATTTACTACTGCTTTGCATTGTCTCACAAAACTTACTTTTGGACTACTTGTTAAATGTATTCAAATTTTTTATTCATAACAAGAAACTAGCAGCTTTCTTCTCAAGATGTGTTTAAGAAATGCTCTCCTGTTGGGTGAAGCAAATCCTGTTAATCTCAACTCTCATCTATTCCTATAGTTCCTCTCATGTATCCCTACATCTTAACTTCCCAACTGGGTCTTCCTCTAGGAAGAAATACATTACAGGTGGGAGCCCCTCCTCCATACCATGGTAAGATATCATCTGTCTTTCAGGTATCTGTTCTTCAGGTTTCTTTTTAAGTGTGGTGTTACAGTTTCCCTTGGTGTCACAGTAGAGTTCAAACACAGAAATTCTCATTTTAATTCAGTTTAGTGAGTACATTTTAGAGTTTTGCAGCTGCTGCGTAGAAAAGTGGTTTTATGATGCTTGTTCTTCAGCAATGTTCCCAAAGAACTGAAGAACTCCCCTCCCTCTTTGCTGAGCAAGAATGTTCGTGTTTGCTGGGAACAACTATTCTCTAATTCATAACCTTCTGTAATTCAAGTAACATTCCTCCCTAGACAGATCAAAACTTGTATTGGTCTAAACCCATCTGAGTTCCTCACAGAAGTGCTTCCAAAGCAGTCACCTCTGGCAGCCCTTGCCCTCCCCACAGTCAGTCGGAAGCGGCAGCGCAGAGCGCCTGTCTATATTTCACTCAGCCCATGGAAGGCTGATGGGGTTTTTTTAAGAATGGGAGAGTCAGCAAATTTCACACGTAGTTGGCTGAATGTTGCTTTGGGTTTTTTTTAAACTACATTAAGCTTTTGGCGTGTGACTGCAATTAGCTACGTGCTGATCAGCGGAGCATGCTGCTGCACAGTAAATGCAATGGCACGTGGCCCGACACACCCTTGAGTGACACTTCATTGTCTGTGACAAAGCTCCCAGGTTTTCCTTTGCAAGCAGGGGAAACAGAAGAGATGTTCAGGCTCTATGAACCTTCAGAGAATTTCGAAAACTAACAGCCAAAAACCTGTTTTGGGAGGTTACTCCATGCATCTGGTGGGTTCTAATGAAAGGGCCCTTCTGAGTCTTGTTTTTCTTGCTGCTCCTGGTCTGTCCATAGAGTTCATGTGAACATGTTTTTGAACATCTGCATTCCTGCAGACCTCCCTCTTCTTGCCATTTAATTTAGATTTTTCTTTGATTTAATCTTATTTACAATCATAGTACTATGGTATTTTGTAGAACTATAGAATGGTTTTGGTTGGAAGGGACCTTGAAGATCACCTCATTCCAAAGCCCCTGCCATGGGCAGGAAGACCATTTTTGTTGAAGTGGATCTCGAAATAGCTCTATAGGTGCATAATGGGACATTGCAGTCTCTGGATTTCAAGAGCCCCTGACACATTAATTCAGCTTTATAATGTCTGTTTGTCCAGATGACTGCAGTTTTTCATCATTCTCTGCATGTTCAGAGTTTGGAAGAAATTACTGTAACTAACTTGCCGTCATAATTTTACTGAGATATTTATTTCATCTGGTTAGCACAAAAAATTTTTTTTCTTAGTATTTTAGTAATTTGACACTCAGATCAATGCCAATTGACTAACTGGAAGCTTACTGACATTGTGATGCTGAATCTGTAATGCACAAGGAGGTTGCTAAAACAGTGTTGACTTGGGATTGGAAGTCCTGACAATTCTTTTTATTGGCTGAAGTGCTTGATATGATTTTGAAACAACCAGTCATGAGCTTTGCAGCTTCCCTGGCTTTGATAACTTGCTGTTAGCATATGCAATCAGGTGTATATGTTGTATCATTAATGTAATATGCTTTCACTGCAGTTTGCTGTCCTTTGTATCATTGTTTCTGTCTGGAATCAAGTAAGTAAATACTAAGAAAGAGAACTGGTTTGGTAGAATATTCACAGACAGGTAAGAGAAGCCCAGTTCTGTCTTGCAGTTGATAGCATATGGGAAAAGTAATGTTGTTTAAATTTTAATTTAGACCAGATCTCATGTTTGAGATGTTAGAGGAATTGACACGAGTGAGAAGTTTTGAACTGGCAGCAGGTAAAAGAGCTTGAGATACTGCAAGAAATTTGAGTGATGCCTATAAAGCAAAAACACCCCAAGCTAGATAAAAATGTTTCTCTGCTGAACTTAAATTGTAGTTGCTTTGGTATGTGAAACTTTAGGAATACTGAGAGCAAATCACTAAATTTGCAACCACACAGATCCTCACTGAAAAAACCGCAAATGTAAGAGTATTCATGAAAATATGAGATGACTCTTGCATATTTGCATCGGGATGTAGTGCTGATTACAGGAGCACACCCTATCTCTTTTCCAGTGTGGTATCACTGAACACCCAATGTACAGTTCCAAGTACTCTGAAAAAACCATCCCTCAATATTTCACAATGTGCTTTGAAAGTCACTGTACGCTTTTGAAATCATATTCTTGATGTCTCAGCTCCCCATCTGTACAACAGAAATTACACCTCTTCACCAAGGTCTCATGAAGAGGAATTGAAGCTTGCCAAGGTGCCACGGTGATATGCAGATGTTGCTATTGCGATTTGCCAGAGAAAAGTCAAAGTGGGGAACAGTCCCCCTGCATTTGTGTGCATAAAGACATAAACAAATATAGGGCCATACAAGAGAAAAAGGAACTGAACTGCTGCTCATTGTTAACGTCCTCCCATCAAATGAAATGAGGCAGCAATCCTCTGGGAAAAAAAAATAATGGATATTTATTCTGAATGAGCCTAGTTCCACAGTTACTTCTTTCCCTCAGTCCTGAACTCATCTGACCTCAAATTATAGGATGTATTCCCAGGAATAGAATCAATATATATGTAGTTTAGAGACAGAAATGCTGCCAGAATCAACTGTGCTGTGCAGCAGCAAGAGACACTTTCATCTGCCTCCTGCCTCACATGTCCAGAGGTAATTGAGTGTCTTAACAGTTGCTGTCAAAGGAAAGATGAAAAGCAGCATCTATCATAGCTGTGGGGAGCTGGCTACTCCTGCACTTTTCCCTCTCTAGAAATGGGATTGGGTGTTTGTGGAGAGAAACAACTTGAAGTAAAACACACTCCTATAAAGCAGAGCAAATAATGAATGTATGTATAATCTAAAATTAATTTCTGTCTAATCAAAGAACCTGCTAGCTGTTTGAAACATACTTGTGGCTCAATTTTACTTAAAGAAAGGAGTACTTCACTGGAAAACAAGAATAAGAGAGATTTCAGCCCGTGACGCCAGTAGAAGCACCCTGAGGACAGGCTGCTGAGCCCAGCTGTCTGTAACAGGATCTCGCACCCCTGTGCACCTCCAGCACATCCCACAACGTGTCAGCCGCAGTCCTGGGAGGTCACTTGCAGCGCTGGCTGTCGCCTGGTGCCGTGACACGTGGAAGCACACGTGCCAGCGCTGCCCCGCTGTGTCAGGCGGGCTGGGCAGAGGTGGCAGCTCCTGCCTTTCCCGGCCAGCCCCGGCGGCCAGGGCAGCGCCTGCTCCCTCCTCCCCGCCTCCCTCCTTCCCTCCCTCCCTCCCTCCCTCGCATGGCATCACGCGCTGCCTCGGTGCGGACTGGGAGTCTGGATAGGCTGGGACGCCGCCTAGACGAGGAGAGGATAAAAAACTGCTTTTAAAAGTTTGTTTTCCAAGTGTTTTCAAATGTCACATATGCTTTGTATAGACAGAATTCAGTATCAGCGAGCTGGCTGTGGTTGCCCCCCAGGCGGTTCCTTTGTAGACGAGGTTGTAGTTGCTGTAAGCGGGCTGGATGTGCGTCTGTGAAACGACTCCCATATCGTCTGTGCTGTCGGTGTCTCTCAGTCCACAGCCGCAGTTTAAGGCAAAGCAGAGAGCTGAGGCCAGAACGTAGTGAAACCCAGTGCTCAGGCCGTCCTGGAGCATTCCCCAGGCTCCCTTTGCCCGTGAATGAGGGCACTGGTGCCGTGCCGACGGGCACAGGTGTGGTGCTGTGTGCAGGGGCGGGGAAGCCCCCGGCCTGCAGAGACGCTGCGAGTGCGGAGCGTGGGCAGGTGCCCGGTGCGCCAGAGCTCTCTGCTTGCAGGGCACAGGCGAGCTGCGCGTACCCAGCATGTGCCCAGCCAGCTCAGGTGCGGGTTCATCATGTTTCTGAAGGTCAGGCTTGCTAACCAGCACGGGTACATGAAACCTCTCCTCTCCAAACTCTCCAAAATTCACCCTCTGACTTGCCTTTCTGTGAATGAAACTCCTACAGATTTCCAGGTGCCTTGATAGCTGGAACCTGCTTGTGGACAAAGCAGCACTCTGGGGCTTGCTCCTGCTATGTGAGTCAGCAGGATTTGGGTAGTGGGATAAAAACTTACCCTTTCCTTTGGTGACAGAAGTTTTAAGTGCCGGTAGCTATCAAGTGTCTCTTCAGTTGTTAGGCTTAGGCCAAATTGATCCCTGGTGGTTTTAATTGAAGCTTCATGGAAATGAGTCCATTTAAAACAGTGAGGTGAGGAAGGCAAAAAGCAGCATAAACAGGGGGACATAAGAGAGAAGTCTTTGTTCTTGTGTTCCCAGAGCAGCCCAGCATGGTCTGGGAACAGTGTGGTGTCCCCAGCTAGGAAAACAGCACCTCTGTCTTTGAACTTCCCTGACCTTTTACGTTATTTCAGTCTCATTCTCTAGAGTTCAAGGTACTGGCTGTGCTTCAGGAATTCACAAGCATAAACACTCATCAGTGTGGCTGGCACTATGATGAGATGAAAAGAGAGCTGAGAAAGGATAAAACACATGCAAAAGCCAAACAAAAAGTGTACAGGGTTTGTAAACAAAGCATGTAGAGCTTCCCCAGTGCTGCCCAGAATGCCCGCTTCCTTCCGCCCTCCCTCCCTCCCCACCAGGGCTCAAGGCTCCTTCAAAGCCACAAGGGGCTTCTCTCATAATTTTAATACAGCATATAAATCAGGGAGGTTTTCACCTAAGATGAGGCAACCAGTTAGTAGGAAATTCGTTTGAGCAGCAGCTGGTTTTGCTGCAAGTGTAGTTTTTCCACAGCCTGACTGTAAATCAATTTTGTTAATCCCTTCCTGTTCCTCCCATGCACAGGGACTGATTCTGTACTGAGCTGGGCTGAGTGCTTGTGGCACATCACTGCTCAGTCATGCACTGGGACTGCACTTTTTTGTGCTGCATCAGTCCTTGAGTTCTAAAAAACATTTGGATTTGGTGCTACTGAAGTCTGTGCCCTATCATGAAAAGTGGTGGCATCAAAATGAGAAAGTCTAACTCAGGGAACATCTCCCATCCAAATTCTGCTCATTTGTTTTCCCTTCTGCCTTTGGGCTGAAATTACTGCACTGAATGTAATAAAACCTGATTTAAAGTTTCGGCCGCAGATTGGCTACCAGGTTTTGGGACATGTCAGCTGTGCCCCCATTCTGGCGCTGAACTGTCTGGAATGTGTTACATGGGGAAGTGTCAAAGCACACAGGTGACAATGTCCGGATACTTTATGCCAAGTCTATCTCCCTTGTCCTGGTGCAGCGTACACCCAGTAGACCCTCTCCCTTTCTCCTGCTTTCTTTTCCCTCCAAGCTTTCCTGGTAGCAGGAGCAGAAGAACAGGCTGTTACCAAGCCAGATGTGGTTTCTGGACATACGCACCCTGAGTCCAGTGCACGCAAAGTGCCTCAGCTGCAGGGGGAGTGCAGGCCAGCACAGCCTCTGCAGGCTCCGTCACACAGGAGCACCGGCTGCTCGCGCTTGCTCCGACCTGCAGCAGTGACAAGCATCCTTGGGGGTTTTATCTTTTGCTGTTCCTCTGCCGGTGAAACATCTGTAGGTAATTAAATCCATATTTCAGCCTGTCTCTTGAGCAGCAAGCTGACACATATGGAATAACGTGCAACGTACAACTAGCTGCAGTTCCTGTAAGAGATGCTAAGTCCAGTGTGTGCCATTCCCTGTGACTTGCAGGCCACCTGCAAGACTCTCCCTGCCACGCCTGGCAGAGCCCCAGGGAGCCTCTCAAGCCTGTGGGCATGCAGGCAGAGCTCCACCTTCCCCCTTCAGCTCCTCCTGGGACTGAGATCCAGGGCTGGCTCCTCAGTAGCCTTCAAAGTTTGTGCTGGCCCTACTCTTGGGATGCTCAAACGTACATTTTCCTCAGGTAGACTTCAGCAAGCCATTGGCCACTTTCACACCCATTTGAGGAAATCTGGTCTGTTCCCTCCCCTCTCCTACCACCTCCTTCCTTTGCCAAGTTGCATGCATTTATTGTCATCAGCCACAAATACAAGTTTGGTCGCATTAATTTTCTGACCTGGAGAAGTGCATGAAGCACAGGTAAATTCACACCTTGGAGATGCTATATTTAAACTACATTTTTACTAAAGCTGGAATCACTTTGGTAGATTTACCTGTGTGGTCTCCTCTGTTCTGGACACTCCACCTTGAAACTGTGATGATATTCTAGCATCTAAAAACCAGAGATTTTTCCTCTTGGTTTCGTCTTCTCTGAATCCTTTTAACATTGAGTTGAGTTTGCTTATCCTTTCCCCTGCCTTTTAAGGACTGATTGCCCTCAGGAGTGCTTTAACATATGAAGGCTGGGGCTGGTTTGCCTTTTGTTATCTACTTTATTTAGTTGGCTTGTGCCACTGCAAAGCAGCTGGTTAGGTCCTGTCTTAACGTACTCAAGGAAATGGTGACTCAGGCCCATGTTCCAAGACTGTGTGGGAACTGCTGGCCAAGAAAATGGAAAAGGCTGAAGAAGGAACTGAAATCATATGAATTGTGCTGGTTTTAGACTTGGAAAATACACAATTGATAGCGCTTGTAAATGTGTTTTCATTGCTATCGGTTTCTAATCTATCAGTGAGATGACCTGATAGGCACAAGCTTGTCATAGGGAAGTCAAGAAAATGGCATATGCAGGAGGAAGCCACTGGATAGGGAAGCATCTCCAGAAGTGTCTGGCAACACTGGTTGTCCCACCCTCTGACAATGGCGAGTGCTTTTTCCCAGGCCAGTGGTCAGTGGCAGAGCTGCCGGAAGCTGGAGCTGCACCCACAGGCAGCTGCTTCGCTTGGGCTGGCAAGTCATGGCACAGGGAGAGGAAACCTAGAGTGAAATATATCTGGGGTAGGACACTGTCTTTGTGTGTCACCATCGACCTGGCATTCCCAAGTGCCATGGCTGTGAGACTGCCTGCCTCCAGGCACCAATTATATTCCTCCCACTTGGTTCACCAGAGGCAAGCAACCCCCACCTTTGTGTAGCAGTACACAGTCTGGGCATGTAGCAGAAGTTGCAGGGTGCCATCTCTCCTCACTCACATGGCCCAAGTTCAAATCTGGGGTGTTTACCGTTTAAATTCATCAACTGGCCAAAACATGACCAGTTCCCAGACTCACAGGACACAGTAAAAGCTGTGGGAGAAAGAAGTTACCTGATTACCTCACTGTCTTACTGACTTGCAGATGCAGTGACAGGGTGACAGCAGCAAGCTGCCAAATTCACTGCTTCTGATGAGAAAATGGGATCCTTTTTTTGGAAGCCCATTACAAAGAATTCCTTGGGAAGAAAATAAGTCATTAAGTGGAGTAGTGTACCTGTGCTTAAAACAGTCAGGTTTTTCAGGGAAGAAGAAACAGCCACCGAAGGAACATTCCTAGTGCAGCTGCGTTGTTCACAAGCATTCACTGCTTGTCTTTCACCAGATGTGGAAGACCATGGGCCCAGCCCAGGCTAGGCAGGACAAGGCAAGAGGCTCTCCCTGCGCAATGGCAATACAAGGTGCTCAGTGCACATTTGATATTAATTCCTCTCAGTGGCATCTTTGTGCCTGTGAAGATTTGAAAGGTGTGAAGATGGTTTGGTTTTATCTGGACTCATTCTGGAATCTGACCCCAGTCTTGTACTAGTGAGGGAGTGTTTCTCTGCAGGTAAGTTCAATCTTTAACCCTTTGATTTTCCAGCTGGAGGATTCCCCAGCCCCCATGGTGCAGCTGCTCAGCTGGAGCAGGAGCCTCCACAGGACAGTGAAAGCATACTTTTCTCTAGTCTGTTATCCCTGAAACACTAAACTGACTTTAATTAGTGCTATATTCAGTTGCTTCAATTAGTTTTGACTCCATCACAAATCTTGAGGCAGGTTATACTGCTGGGTACAGTGATCTGCTGGGGCTGATAACTAGAGGAGTGGGAATGTGCACATTACTCCTGTACACACCACGTGGGGCACAAGGCAGAAGGAAAATAACTGACTCCCTTACTGGAGCCAGCAGATCTGGCTGCAGCTGCAGTTTCTTGCCTGTCCACTATTACTTCTTGGAAACAGCAATGCCAAGTTATACTCAGAATGAAAATCCTTTGACCTGCCAAGGAAGAATTACATTTCTGTCCCTGCCCTGCAGAGTTTGGAAACCTGGCTTGTGTCTGTTGTCAGTACAAGTGCTCCACAATCAACAAGAGCTGGAAAGAGAAAGTCACTGAATCCCCTTTTCTCAAAGGGAAAGAGTCAGTTGGGTTCTTCCACTAGATCTGGCAGAGGCATGCTACTCAGCAGCAAGATGATTTAAAAAAAAAAAGCAAAACCACAAAAAAATCCATAGGAACTTCAGCAGCATTAGGTGTTAAGGCTTTGTTTAAAAAAAAAATCACCATTAAAAAAACCCACAAAAAACCAAACAAAAAATCACTATTAAAAACTCAAAAGCCAAACAAAAACAAAATAAAAACCCAAAACAAACAAAACCACAAACAAACAAAAAACCCAAACCCAAGACTTCTAAGTCCATAATGAAAAAGACCAACACCAAAGTACATGAGACTGACTTTGTCAGTTTATTACTGGGCACAGCACCGTACCACTTCATATGCATACAAGCCACAGTAATACAAACAGTCCCTAGCCTTTTTTATAATTAAAAAAACACATAGTATTTGGGAGAAGCCAGCAGTCCCAGGAGTCAGCTCTCAAGAGCTATTTTGCTGCAGTTGCAGTAGCAGCAGTTTTCTCACAAAATACTGTGGGTTTTAATGCTGTTAATATGTGAAGCTGAAAAGCCTGAGCTTGCAGCAGTGCCTCTGCTTAACGTGATCAAGACAGGCTTTTCAGCAGCTCACAGGCTTACAAGTATGCTCAGTCATGGTCCTCTGCAGTCAAATGAGTGTGCCAGACAGACACCCCTGTATGGAACTAGAAGCCACAAATGATTCTACAGAAACCCATGTCATCCTGAAGCACCAGAGGTTTATCCAGTACAGGGCTAGTTAAAACTCTCCTGCATCCTTTCAGCTTTCCTTCAGGCAGCACAGGCTTCCCACACAGGCAGGACCATTTCTTACAGAGTCAGTTATATCTGGAGCAGCACAAGGACAGTGAAGCTTGCAAAAAAGCTTGTCATTAAAGGAGGCTTAGCTCCCCAGAAAACAGATTTAAGGCACAAATGCAAGGTTGAGTGTGGGCTGCATACCACTGTGGCATGTGAGTAGTTTAGGTACCCCCCCCCAGGATGAAATATAACACATAATAAATACAGTATGACATTTTAGAAAATAAGTGCATTACTGTGATCCTTCACAACATAAGGAAGTAGGATCCACAAGAGCATAAAGAGGCCTGTTCACTTTATATTGCACAAACGTTCTAAAATTTAGTGTCAGGTCATTGTACTGGAGGTGGGACAAGGCAGGGGTAAAAAAAAAAAAAAAAAAAGGTTTTATTTGGCAGAATCTGCCAAAGTCTCCACCACCATACAAGCAGCTTTTTGCCAGTCTGAGGTAGAATTACAGATATACTGTTTAAACCCAGTCAAGTCCTGCTCAACTAGTCTTCAAAGATAAAAAAAAAAGAAACAAGAGAAAGTGCACAGAACAGATGAGCCTCTTTCTCTAAAGAAAATGAGAGCCTCAGGTTTGGCTCCCAGAAGGAAGTCTTACAGAGCAGAGTTCCTGTGAAGATCCCAGCTCTCCATCTGGAAAGCAGTGATGGGTATTGTGATGCTACAGATAAGGAGTGTAACAGGTACTAATTGCAAGTCCTATAGCAAGCGTTTTACTCTCCACTTCCTCCCTCCCCAACTACTTGCTAATTCTCCCTTTAGTCACTCAGTCCAGTATCTTTTATCAGAGTTAAGACTGTCCCCACTGCTTTCTTCTCCCTTACGTCCCTTCTATTGAACCCTGCAAAAAAAATATTCCTATTTCAACCCTTAGACTTCTGAGGGACACTTGAAGTTTCTTCTAGAGATTCCTCAGTGTAGTATAGACACGGAAGGATGGAAATAAGAGCCTCTTCAATGGAGAAGAGATGTTTATCCTCTGCTTGAGGACAGAAGTAGCGCATAAAGTCTGCCAGTCTCAGCAAGTACTCAATGTTATGACCAGCACAACCACTCGAGACAATTATTTGAGCAGCAATGTCTTCTTCAGATGCTGGGCCAAGGTAAGAAGGGTTCTGGGGTGTTGCAATGTAGACAAGTGCCAGGATGGGTTCCTCTGCATCTTTCTCCTGAGGGTGGAACTTCACCAGCTTGGTGTCATATCCTCCCAGGACAGCTTCTCGCATGTTGAGATACTCGAGCGACGCAGCAATTTGTTCCCCACGGACTTCATAGGCTACGCCCCATGTGCATGCCTAAAAGTGAAAGAGCAAGGTGATTACGGGATGCTGTAACTGCAGTGGCCTATACGGCCGCCCGCTAATGTTTCAAATCAAGGCTCCCTTACTCCGTGGGGGTCTCCGCACAACTGATAAGAGGGCAGCGAAGGCTAACACACCGCACAACCCCCCCACGATCCCGGCGGGGCTCAAGAGCACTCGGCTGCGGCCACACCTTTCCAGGTGGTGACGCGGGCACCCCCCTGCCCCGGCCAGCTCCCAGAGCCCCCGGTACTCACCCCGCAGTCCTCCAGCAGCGTCACCACCCGGCCGGGCTGTGGGCAGAGAAAAGGCAGCTCCGTTAGAGCCCAGCCGCGCCACCGGCGCCCCGCGGCGCCCCCGCCGCCGCCCCCCCTTACCGTCTTCTCGCTGCCGCGGTGGAAGGTGTCCCCCTGCCAGAAGCGGCGGCTGTACCCGCGGATGAAGCCCACCTTGCGCGACGTGAACTCGAAGCCCGGCCTCCACACCAGCGAGCCGTACCCGAAGATCCACACCGGCGCCGCCAGCTCCGCGCCCTCCGCCTGCCCCGAGGGCGAGGAGGAGGAGAGGAGCGGGCGTGGCGGCGACTCCGGGCGCTCCTCGGGGCGCTGCGGGTCGCGCTTCATGTCGGGGCTGCGGCTGCGGGCGGCGCGGAGCTCTCGTGGGGCTGCTCGGCCGCCGCGGCGCTTTAAAGGCGGCCCGGGCCGCCCGCCCCGCCCCGCCCGGGTGATGCAACGAGGGCGGGAGGTTTCGCGGAGCCGCGCGTGGGGCAAAGCGGGGCCCGGGTTGCGTCAGGCGGGGCTGCCCGGCCCGGGGTTGGCCTGTCCCGCAGCGCGGGGTGCGAGATTCCCGCCTGGGGATGCCAGGACAGCAGCCGCTGCCGGAACCCAGAGGCCGCTGGAGCAGAGCGCGGCGTGCCCAAAAGGGAGAAGCTGGGGTGCAATGAGCGGGCCAGCCCTCCTCAGGAGCCTGGCGCACGCTGCCGGCTTTGGCTTTATCCCAGAACCTGAGGTGCTGCGTTGGAAAACCTAGCAGTTAATATTTAACAGGGTGAAGCGACAGCTCCGGACGTCAACAGGGCCAAGGCGTAAGGCACATAGGCAAAACAGAATAATGACATCCACGCTGGTGCAAAGGACATGGTGCTGAATCCAGTTACTTGAGTGCATTTTCCCTAGTACAGTATCCAGGCTGGAGTGTCAGCTTGTAGTACATAACATTTGTTACATGGAGGGGTGCAAGTGCTGCCTGTGTATGGGATAGACACCCAGCTGTCAACCAGCTTTAGGCAGGTTGTGACAACTAAAGATGTGGACTTTTACACAACAAAATTACTCATTTTGGTGAGAGAGGAAAAGAAAGAATGAGACGCAAAACCACCAATATGTTTCTCATTATTGTTCTTGTCCTTTGCACTTCAGCAATCTAAGCCATCTATTTGGTCTTTTTTATTTAGTTTCCTGTTGGTCCCCATCCAACTGGCACCCACCTTTCCATTCCACAGGGTGTTGCACCTACAGCAGCCACAGTCTGTGGTGGGCAATCCCTGTGCTGTGATGTGTTCACCACAAGTGACAAGAGTCTGCACAGCTCTCACATCTGCCCTGCTGCTCCGTGCCTTACACAGCACGTCCTTTCTCCTGCCCTGCACAACTGACTCTCTGACTTGTCACTGTGGATGACCCTTCTCAAGGTCAGCCTTGTAAGAGAGCCCAAAGCTCCTTCATTTTCCTCTCCACTTGCGCTTTTCCCAGTCACCTTCTCTGTCTTACTCAGGCTCAAAGGTATGGGGTTGGCATGGCATGCTCCCAGCCCTTCACACCACACACCCATGCTGGCACAGGCTTGCAGCCTCTTAATCCTTTTCTGATGGTCCCTTTCCATAGGCAGAAGGTGAATCTCTCACCTGTTTGTACAGCTGCTCTATTCAGAGTCCATAGTCAAACCAGAAAATGCTCCAGAAACTGTTCAATCAGCTGTCTGTATCAAAGCTCCACTTGGCAAAATAAGAAATTAATCTCCAGTCTTATATTTTTTCAGTCTTGTGGTTCCTGTCCCCTAACATACAAGACTCCTGCCTTAGCAGGAGTTTGTCAATGCTAAAATGGTGTGGCCTTTCAATCAAATTAAACCAGTATCCTCTGGGAATTAAACCAGTCTTCTGTGCCCCATTGTATATGTAGAGTAAGTATATATTTTTTCATATTTAGTTCTTTATTTTTTGTTTCCTGCTAAAATCAAGGAAATTTGAGCAAACCCCCAATATGTAGTTAACAAAAGCATTAAAACACTTGTCTGTAGGTGCATCCTCATTATTAAGAACACAAAAAGAGACAAATCAGTCTAAAAGATAAGATGAAGAAGGTCTTGCTAGGTTCTGGTCTTAGTAACACCGGTAAAAAAAAAAAATCTGACTTCTTTCTTCATCTTTCCCCAGGATGTGAATTTTATCCATTTTCTTGGTTTGCTCAGCCTGGAGAAGAAGAGACTGAGGGGAGACCTCATTGTGGTCTTCAACATCCTCATGAGGGGAAGCAAAGGGGCAAGTGCCGATCTGTTCACTCTCATGACCGGGGACAGGACTAGAGAAAACATCATGAAGCTGAGTCAGGGGAGATTTAGGTTGGATATCAGGAAAAAGTTCTTCATCCAAAAGTGGCTGAGAGCTTAAACAGGCTTCCCAAGGAAGTGGTCACAGCGACAAGCCTGTCTGGGTTCAAGAAGTGTTTGAATAACACTCTCGGGCACATGGTGTAATCCTTGGGGTCAGGGCCAGGAGCTGGACTTGATGATCCTGATGGGTCCCTTCCAACTCGGCATCTTCTGTGATTCTGTGATCTGAGAAATGCACTGAATTATGCATGTGTGACAAATGAGGCTCTAGGTATCTTATCTGCTGGTACTAAGCCAAGGAAAATTGGACCAAGAAATTCAAAACTATACCACAGAGAAGTGACTGCATGCTTACTGGTGAGGGAGAAAAATTGCTTCTTTTCTTTGCAGAGCTGTCTCGTTTGTGTGTCTGCCTTTGCCAAAAGGCCCTGCTGCATGGCTAAGCCAGATTTGCAATGGAGAGCCAATGTGTACAGCAAAAGCCTCAGGGGATGAGCTTCAGATCCCACACCAGTTAAACACTACAGGTCTCTGCTCCCTGCAGTGCTGTACAACCAGATCAATGAGGTATGAGGTTAGAAACTCCTTTTGAAGTCCCTGATTTTCTTGTGTAAATTGGGATATTGCTCCATCATTAGGAGCACAGCCTGAGGGAAGACTGTAACTGAAGTTGTAGCATATACAGCAGGATGTTAAGAATTTTTTGTTGTTGTTTCAACCTTTCTTTCATTCATTTCTTACCTTGACTGTACCTTCACTGTACTTTTGTTAAATAAACTAAGGGCATGAGGATCACTAGGGGCAAATGCCTGAGCAGAAAAGGTGTCTTGCAGGCAGTATAGGTGCAGCTATGTAAGTGAAGCAGGTGGGTAAAAAGGAGAGGGCTTAGCATCTCTTGGTATGGTTGGAGCTTGTGTTCAAAAGGCCAGGGGAGCAGCCCACCAAACTGAACCACAGGAATGTTCAAACAGGTGTGAGAGAGGATGTGGAGCAGCAGTGGAGTTAACTGTAAGGGAATATGATGTAGATTTTGTAGCACAACAAAAGGAGATGGAAAGAAGTGCATAGAATTTCAACAGTTTAAAAGTCCCTAAGGGAAAAAGAAATGGAATATAATAAAATGGTTAATGTAATAATAATTTTAAAAACCCCTTAACAGCAATAAGAATGTTTGCTTTGCCCTGGAACCTCTGGGAAAGAGAAAAAGGCAATCATAGCTTTATTTGTTACTCCTGAAACAAGTTTTTCTGTGTTTCAGGAAAAGGAGGAGCTAGTTTCTCTTTAGCAGTATGTGCTGTGCTTCCCCAGAGCAAGCATTCCCATGTTAGTGTGGGGTGACCAGCACTGCCAGGGCTGCCTGTTTTTCAGGATAGTGGTGAATCACCTTAAAGCCAGAGGAACCAGCAACAGGGCTGGTATGACACATAGCAGTGGCTTGTGTGTCAGGACCTTATTTACTTCAATAAACTGAGGGCACAAACTGGGTCTTACCAAAAGTTGTTCTGTTCAGAAAATATCAGCTGGGAATAGGAGGATTGGCAGCTCATTTCCAGATATCACACATCTTCCAACAGCATGGCACTGCTTTCCTCTCTACAATGAGCAGACAGGAGAATCTAAAAGCTAATTGTCCTCTTTTCCTGAAGGCCTCAGTAAAGATTAAATCTACTGGGATTGGAGATGAAGTTCAAACAGTGCCACAGACTTTATAAAGCAATGTAAATCAGTGCTATTCACCTGATATTCACAAAGCCACATCCACGTGCATTGCCAGGGGTCTTACTCACTTCTGTTTGAGGAATCCAATTCTTTTGGCATTTACAAATCCCCTCCAGATATGAACACTTACCACAGAAACATGCAGTCGGCCTGGTTTCAAACATGGAAATGCAGAAGCCACATTGTCAAAGCTTCTGTATTAAAACTTGGGGATCAGGAAAGATGTATAGAACAGTAGGAAATAGGTATATTTGAATTTGTTTGCTGCATCCAAAGGGAACACATTTCCATTGTTAAGTGCATTAACATTTAATACAGTTAATACAGGTTTAATACAGTCCTGAGCAAAGAGAACTAGAAATGGCAAAGGACATATCGGTACGTTAAAGAGAACAGCTGTAAAATCCAGGAGGAAAAAGTACTGTAAGGACATCAGAGTGGAAAACAAGTCTAGGACAAGATGGTAGTTTGGGTGATTCTTCTGCAGGACAGAGCTTAAGCTGATGCTGACCTACTCCACATTTATTCTGTTTACCCCATGACTGCTACAGCTCTGACTGTTGTCAGCTGTGCTGGGAGATTTTGCAGTGTGCCCAATCCACAGATGAGGATGACAAACTTGATGGAGACATTACAAACTTGATTTGAATTTGAATTAGTTATATGAGAGGAAAAAATAAATCCATATATCTAATGAGTGTTTTAACATGCCATCAATACCCTACCAGTGGCCTGGTAGTTGGCTGAAGGGTCCTTTGAGAAAACCCAGCACAATCATTTTGGCTTTTGCTTTGTATACCAGAGTGATCTGCTGCACAATGGGTTTTGATGAGTTCCCCCACCCTGTTCTCCCTTCAAGCTGGTGGGCAGTTTTGACTCCCCTGGCAGGAGCTGGACTTGATTGCTCTGGTCATCCTGTCCGTCTTTCATATTCCATATTGCTGACAAAGTTCCTCCCAGCACTAGTACATAAAAAATTCTCTCTAAAGAATCAGAACTACAATTTCAGATTTGTTTTTTTGCTGGTTAAAGGTAGATATAGTGAGCAGAGACTGAGGAAACTGTGTAGAGTTGTAGCAGGAGCTTAGGGAGTTTTGTCTTTCCTCCCTTCACGGTAGGAAAGAAGCTCAAACACTTCCTGCTAGCTTAGCTTGAGGGATGAACAAATTGGACACTGAACTTAAAATCTGAGCACAGACTTGTGGAAACCCCTTTTGCTTGAGCCCACAGCATCCCAAAACTAGGAGCTCATCTGAGTGCCAGGCTGTGAGTGATGAACGAGACTGGCCCATCTTTTGATACAGTATAACCCCCTGCTCTTTGCTCCCCATGGCCTCACTCTGCTGCCCAAACACTACAGGGGCATTTTGAGGATGTGGATGTCCACATTGGCACCACATTTAAGGTGAGACACGGATGGAGGAGGCATGGGCTCACAAGGCCAGGGTTGGGAACCTCAGCCCTGGCTGTAAAAGTCAGCATCTTATCTAGGCTGAGGTAATTTCATTTAGTTTCACTTCAGAAAGTGATTTAGTTTCAGTTCCAGTATAAAAAGAAGAAAAACGGGTTTATAACTAAAATTTTAAACAGGTCTGAGGAAAAACCTGAAGGAGCTGGTTGATACAAGCAGGTAGACTGAAGAGTCTCAAAGACAGAAATGTGGAAGAACAACAGAAATTTTAATTCAAAGGTAGAAAGCAAATCTATGATTTGCATCCTAAGTAGGGAAGGATAACTGCTTAGGGAAGTAACCAGCTCATTTCAAGAACAGTTTAAGAAATAATAGGAAACTCACACAGGATGGAAAAGGAATAATGCATCAGAGAAACTTCTCTTTTGGCACTTAGCTATGTAATGAAGTAGGAGCTGCAGAAGTTTGGGCCAATTTGCACATATGCAAAGAGTTTAAAACCCAG
Organism: Nicator chloris; assembly: GCA_013400495.1. NCBI lineage: Eukaryota > Metazoa > Chordata > Aves > Passeriformes > Pycnonotidae > Nicator > Nicator chloris. The sequence goes on from WAAE01015061.1 coordinate 34,553, forward strand.
TAAGAAGCTTTCTAGTCAAATAAAAAGAGGATCAAGATAGAAGTGAGATTACAGGCAGGGATATAACTGTCAACACCAAAGATACCTTAGATGCAAACCAGAAAAAGACAAGATGGTGATTGGTGTAAGTCCTTTAAAAAAATTACAACATCTGAAGGAAAAGCACTGTTCTTAGAACTCCTGGTGCTCGTGTCAAGGCAGGTGGAAAAAAAAAAAGCCACAAACCAAAAGTTTATTAGCAAAGAATGTAAATATGTAAGTGAGGAAGATACCACAACTGGAAAATAGCAAGTGGTTCCTGTATTTGAGACATGAAAAATAAATTGCTGTTGAGCAAACTAAAGCCCTGTTATCAAAACTGAATTCACACAAAGGGATGTGAGCATTGACTAGACATGAGTGGCTTAACTTGAAAATTAAGAAGAATATCCTAACCTGCAGAGCAGCAAGTTTTCAAATCTGCATCCCCCCCACTCCTCCATATGAAGGGCCAATTACAGAAAAATAAGTTCTTTATGTAGATTTAACTGCAACAGAGATGATGTGATGTCATTACCTCTATTACCTGCTGCCTTTCCATCCAGTACTCTTGTTTGATAAGCAGAAAGTTCTCATTTCAGGAGTGTCACAGGAAGTAGCTGGAGTAGAGCCCAGCACCAGAATTGCCACAGGTTTGTAGTGTCAGAGAGGCTTCATCAGTTTGCAGCGATAAGGGTTTGTCCTGACACGCTTGCAGCTGTTCTTACCCAGATGGTCACAGTGTCTTCATAACAAGCATTGCTTCTCTGTGGCTTAGATGCTATGGATTAATTTTCTACAAGACAGCTAGCTAGAGTATGACCACAAAGCCCTAAACAAGCACAAACTGAGAGTACTCAAATATCTGACTGATATACTAATGGCAAAGCAAGGGCTGCGGAACAAATGCAAACCCTGAGTCACCAGCTCATCCCTTGACTACTGAGAAACCCCAGATAAAGCAACATTACAGTATCATCCGGAATTTTGAAGGGTAGAAGGAAGTTGAAAGTCATGTTCTACTTAGCAGCAGAGAAGTGAGCTGTAAAGTCAGCCACCAAGCTTTAAGGAAGGAGCACGAGTAGCCAGCATGCTTTTCAAAGGGAGGAAGCAGCAAGCTGCCAAGCGTGACAAAGGCACAAGAGATTTCTCCTTGGGAACAAAGCCTATAAAACACACAGCTAAAGAGATGAGAGAGGGACCTATAAAGAGAGAGTAAGAGCAAAGTCAGCAACAAGACTAAACAGCACAAAGAGGAACAAAGTCCTCCCTCTACCAGGCGTCTGGTAACGCTGACACACCGCAGTGTAAGGAGAGAGCCAGCCTGCTAGCAGCCCTGCCCCTCTTTGCAATGGCCAGAGGGATGGATTTGCACCTGGAATAGTCACTAATAGTCTTCATCTGAGAGAGGAAAAAAAGCCACCTGCTACCCACTCATACAAGTCCTTATCAAGGCAAAAAGGAGAGTAGGAACAGTGCTTTTGTTTAGACTCTTGATTGCTCCGGGGCAGGAACATGTGTGTGTTGGCTGTACAATCAAAGCAATAACCCAGCCACTCAATGTGGGACTTATGATCAGTGTGGAGAAAGAGTGATAAGTAGCTATCTTGATAAGAACTTCCTCCTTCACTGCATCCCCTCTTCTTTACAGTTTTTAATGTGAAAGTATGACTCACTTATTTTGTATTTCACTCTTTTGAGCATTGGAGTTGCAAGCAAATGACCTACCTAATGTGATGGTTAATGCAGAGAAAGACAGATGCTTTATGCTGTTGTATCAGTAAATGAGATTTGTTTATTTCCAGAATGATTAAAAGTCTCATTGCTGTGACCAAAACACCCGAATAGTCCTGAGATTGTGGCTCATAGCAAACAGATCATTGTTAGTGACAAGTACTGAAAGATTTTGCTTTAAATGTGGCCACTCTGGGCAGAATTTTGTGTTTTGATGTAAAGACTACACCTCTGTCTGAAGAAAATTTGCAGTCCCGCTGAAAATATTTGTTTTTCTATTTTAGTATCTCTGGCACATACATTGAAAACTGCTTATGGTTTTAAAAATAGGTGTAGATGTGTTGTATGTGATCTAGCATGTTTGGTTTTGTGTCGTTAACAGGACAGATTCTGTCTCAACAGTAGCTCCATTCCATTTGTGATTTCCTAAGTCATGTCCACTTAGGTTTTGGGCACTTAGCTGTCTCGAAATAAAACCCTGCTTTCTTTGCACTTTAATTTGGTAACCTAGGTCTGCAGTTTCCTTTTCTGAGTCTTCCTGTGATTAGCCCAGCAGATCCAAAGACCTGTCCTTCCAAATTACAGGTGCTCTTCTCAAAGATGAGGAGCAGAACATGCCAATGATCACCACCTTCCTTAAAGCCCAATGCTACTTATTTAGAACAAAATGCTATGGAAAAAATCGACTTAATAAGCCAAGAAATGACTCACACACCTGCTAAGTGTTGCCTGTCTTCCTTGTGGTGCCCTGGCAAATACGATAAGCAAGATCTGCCAGCTCTTTAATTCAGAGAGAGCATCTGTGTATCAGCTCGTGCTGTCTCTGCCCCAGAAGACAAAAATGAGTGCCAGGATAACAGGCATGAGAACTTGTGTGAAGACACGCAGGTTCCACAGGAACACTTCTCATTCAGCCTGGAGCACAAATGCATAAGTAACATGTGCTGCCCAGCAGCCGGTCCACACCATCCTTCCCATCCTGTGGGCCAGCAGTCAGTTCTGGAGCATCTCTGCAAAGCTGGGTAGACTCCTGCCTGTAACCAGTCATGCTGCTCTCTGAAGTCAAGTGCCTGCCACCTGCTTCCATGTGGGAACAGCAAAAACTTGTGTGGTTGGACAGCTGAGAATACTCAAAAGTAATCAGTAGCTGTTGGATTTTCTTGTATGGCCAATGATGGGCATTGTCCTCCAATGCTCAACCACGTGCAAGATCAAAACAGGAAAAGCATCTGCCTGGACAGAGCTGTTGGTTGTGGCCAGTCCTGGGTTGTCCATGCTTCGTAACCTTTGTGGCAGTTTGCTGTAGAAGCATTTGAAAGCTCGGTGTTATCATTTCCATCATGGGGATATCCTGACCCTCAAATACTTTAAAATCATTGCAGATTATGAAGATAAAATTATTTCAACATTAAACCTCTTTCAGCTGAGTTTTTAGCAGATATGATGCTTCCAAGCCCTTTGGAATGAGAGGTCAGAAAGTGCAGCTGCAGCCCATGCGGGAACAGAATTTTTCTAGTGAAGTAAGATGAATCCTGTCTTGAAGAGAAGCCATTATTTTTGTGGTCTTGTTACCAGGCAGGCAATGGCTCTGGTCACAGATCTCTGAAATCTGGTTTGGCTTTACAAAAACCCCAGTGATATGTGTGTCTTGCTGTGCTCTTTTCGGGGCGGCAAGGTTTCCTTTCTGCCCTGTATAGAACATCAGGGCCATGTAGCAGATGGGTCATGCTGTCCTGCACCACGATGGAAACAGAAGGCTTCTGATATTGCTGTGAAGTCATAGGCTGTGGTGGCAACAGAAGGTAGGTAGGAGGAACACCAGTGTCCAGGCTTCAGGCGTTTGACTGCCCGGCCTAGACTGCTGTTGTAGTGGCTGAGAAGAGAGAAGCTGATCAACGGGGTGAGTCAGAGCATTGGCATAAATGGAGGTGAATTCCCTGAGGCTGCACTGTGTGTAAAGGGGTGTGTTTGGGGGAAGCTGACTCCAGGCACGTATAAGACTGGGAGCTGCTGGGCTGATTCACCTGCGCTGCTGGTGAGGCTCGGCACTGCCAGTGCAGAGCCCCGGACTGCACGGCTCTAGCAGCCAGCCTTACAGTGACCGCTGCTGTTTCTGCCCCGGTTCGTGTCACCTAGACATGCCCGTGCCTGCAGGCACTGACTCCACCTCCCTCCTCCGGGCAGAAACCAGAAGTCCCTACCCAGAAGCTGTGTCTTTGCTTTTGTTCTCTGGGCATAAGTCATGGGTGTGCTTAGTGTGCTATGGTAGCTCTGTTGTCGTGCTGTGTTGAATGCCTGAGCAAGCCGGGCTCCTGCAGCCCTCAGCAGCCTCTCCATGAACTAACTATAACTTCCCTGCTCCCAGTGCATGCGTGAGAAGGTTTCTGCCAGCTTTTTGATGGAATGCACGGCAAGGAAGGGTAACTCAACAGCTTTTCTAGGTGCAGAGAAGATGTTTCTGCTGCACCTTCTCGCCGTGCAAGCAGTGTGTGGGAAGTGTTGACAGTGCAGTTCTGTGGGCCGTGCTCCTCATTGGGAGGTAACAGGAAAGTGACTCATGAGACATTGCATCCTCTTCTGTGCAGGCAGCATGGTGACTTGAAGAACAGGCACTGGACCGCACAGAAGCTGTGGGACTGACGGCAGATGATATAGGCTGACAGTGACCGAGCTCTTGGCTGGTTAAGATCACGACTAAAGTCATCTGAGCTCCTCTTAGGAGTTCCTCAGCTATCAGTGACCTGTAGGCACCAGCAAACAGAGTGCTCCTCCGTCCAGAGCTGTCATACTTTGCCAGGGTTTTAATAGCTACGGCTGAAGACAGCATCCAGTGTTGACAGAACAAGGTATTTACTGTTAACCTGTCTGCTTGCGTAATTTCTCTGTGCATGGAACTGCAGTGTCAGTCTGAACTTTTTCCTGCACTCACCATGTCCTGATGTTGCTGCTCTTTTGGCTGACCCTGACCTACCAATATTCCCTGTGAGATTGCTTTTCTCCGTCTGGTCTGATTCTGCTATTGATCCTGTTCTGGCACTAACCTTTTCCAGCTGTGCCGTGACACGTCTCCATCGCAGATTTTAATTCTTTTCATGTTCCTAACATTGTCTTATCTGAAACCCTGCTACATGCTGAGTTTTTTGGAACTGATGTGAGAGCAGAAGCTCAGGTGAGCCATGCTGAATTCAGTAAATTTATCTCTTTGTGCCAAGGCCAGAGATTTCCTTGTCGTTCTTCCCATTCTAATGTCATCTCTCAGTAGCTCTTCAGTAGTTTGAGGTGCTGTGGTATCTTCCCACTGCCAAATACCCTGCCTAGTTATGTCTGTCTGTATGTTGAGACAGTAACAATGCCACCAAAGCAGAATGTAAATGCAGTTTATCTGCCTTGTCTGGAGTAGAGGATAGTGTAGGGTGCAGTACTACATGCATCTGGGTCCATTTGGCTCTTAAAAAACAATGAGACCTTTTTGAGAGGAGGTGGAAAGGAGGGAGAAGTGAGATTGGTTTGGTTTATGTGCTTTTTTAGAAGTAATCTACTTGAATTAATCCAATCTGAATTCTACCTTCATCCCTGGAACAACATTTGTAGCACTCATTCCTCCAAAGCCAATTGTAACAACACAGAGTAAAGGGTGATGTGGTTTGGTTGAATCTGGATCCAGATTTTGCCAGGGCACCCTCCCTGTTTAATGGCCAGTGTGAAATCTGGCAGTGAGGGATCCAGTGCTGACCATGGGGAATCTTCTCCTGAGACAGACTAAACCTGCAGACACTCTGGTAGCATGGACACTGGAAGCTGGTGACTGGTGTGTCAGTGGAATATCAAAATCATAGCTTGAGTGGTTGGCATGTTACGTAATGATTGGACTGGAATGTTGTACACAAGCAGAGGCACCGTCACCACCTGTTTACTAACTCTGATGTTACACATAGCCTGAGGTTACATCAGGCCAAAGAGCACACAGATTCTCATGAGGTAGGAACACTAGACTGGTGCCAAGACAACAGCTGACAATGTCAGCTTTTTTTGAGAGGTATTTCCCTCCCCTCATTTCAAGGAAAAGCCTCGAAATGTTCCCTTGATGGTATCCTCAGTATAAGATTTCAGGACTCTCAGCTAACACATACATTTCAAATCCTCAGAGCTGTGTGAGTCCCACCTTGGTACAGATGGCACTGTTGAGGGAAGACTCTGTCCTGTTGTCTGTGTGTTTTGGATAGAAACAGTTCCTTGAGTACATCTTTTCAGTAAGAAAATAAATAAGGTCTTACCCCAGAGCCTCCAGACCATTATAGCAAAGTGGCTGTAGAGCTGCTTGTGTTGTGTTCCAGTTTCTGATGAATGTGGCATTGCTATCAGCAGTGCTGGGACATGTACGGCCTATTCTTAATCTTACATATACATGTCATGTTGTGGAACAGTGAGTGGTTTCCAGAATATTTTAATCTGTTTAATTCTAGTTGTGTTCCCATTTTAGGGAATCTGTGCCAGCTGAGATAGGAAGGCTGCTGCCTTATAGGCTTTAAGAGGTTAATGATTCTTCAGGATAATGATATTCTCTTTTTAAAATCGCCCCCTAATCTCAACCTCCAATCCCAGAGCACTTGGCTATAATCTGCCAAACCCCAGCCTAGCAGGTAGCTTGCAGCATCAGCTGGAGCACCTGGGAGCTGTCTGGAGGAGACACATGCAGAGGTGGATGCAGGGTGAAAGGACAGTAGTGTTCTCCTCTCTAGGATCTTGGTTGGCAGAAGCTTATTCCTAAAGTCTGTCACTGCAGGCTAATGTCAAAGCCTTTAGCTTTATTCCATGTCACACAGACTCAAGGTGTGGAATGGGCAGTCACAGTGCTGCCCCCTCACAGACTGACCATCTATGTTATGATCAGACCCTGCTATGTTTTAAAGCTTAGACAAGAAAACAAGGATACAAGAAAACAAGGATCAGAGGTTCCTGACTGGAGATTGATGAGTGTGTTTAAATCACTTGATGCTGAACTTAATAATGTACTTAAGATTAAACAGTTAGTGATTCCTTTGAGTCTGAGCCTATGCATAAGAGAGGACTTCAGAGTCAGAGGTAGAAAGAATCTGTCCAAATCTGCCAGTGCCTTTTCTCTCTAGTCCTGAAGATGGCTGTGGTGATCACACTATTGCCCAAGGACTGTTTCATGCTGCATCTCCAGTTGAATCATCATCACCTATTCTTGTCCTATCCCCCACTCCATGACCTTCTGTGCTGAAATGGGAGCCTCTAGCATGGAGTTTCCTCAAACAAAGGCTATGGATGGCTGTTCTCTTCTAGATCCAGATGGTGAGAAAGCCCCAGATTCTCTTGTTGTGTCTCCAGACCTGCTGGCAGAGCTGTGTGTATATTTTTTATCCTAAATGAACAGGACAAGCAAACTGCTCTTCAGCAGTTTAAGATAACATCTGATGGCACAGCAGCTTAGAGTGCACCTCAAAGCATCCCTCTTTTCCCTTAACTGCCTCATTAAACTGGCTTTACAAAATTTTCCCCTTCCTGTGCTGCAAAGCATCACAGTAGAGCCTTAGGATTTCCATGGGTGAGCAGACAAAGGGAAGGGGAGCAGACAGCTGTTGTGTGTCAAGGGCTTGGCTGTGAAGGAGCAGCTGTGGGTGGATACATGGATAGGCAGGTTAAATGCAGCAGCAGAAAGGATTTAGACTTTGCTGCAAGGTGATAGAAAGGCACCAAGCTGTGATGGTGTAGCTGAAGCAAACTCCATTCATCTAAAAAAGCCCATGTACTGCACTTCTTTGCAATACAAATACGTGAGACCAAATCTAAGCCAAGAATTGTCTCTTATCTTCGTCTCTTCAAGCCCGGGTGACTTGGAGTATGTTGAACATAAATATAGCTTTGCCATGTGTCTTCTTTCAAACATCAGCAGGTGTGAGGTCTTCTAGTTCTGTCATAACATTGGGTTATGCACCAAAGAAAAATCAAAGGTAGACTCCATAGCGTCCTCTATGGAGCCTTGAGCCTTCGAGGTAACCTCTCAGACAAATTTCAGCCACTTTCCTGTAAAAGAGCTGGCCTATTTTCTTGGAGCTATTTTTGGCTGTTCTTTAGAGATGCATGTGGTAGGGGAAGATAATGAGAGCAATTAAAGAGGAATTTCAAGGTGCTGTGCTGGAGGCAGTGGAAAGAAGGCGTCATGATATGATTGGGCAATAGCCTCATGCTTTAGGTATTGCTCATGGTGGAACGTGCGGTGAGAGGACTCAGTACCTGAGTCCTTGTGGCATGTCACAGCATCCATGATATATGTAGCAAAGATTGCATCATAAGGCTGAGCATTAGCACTAAAGAGCATCTGAACAGCCTTCAAGTGGGAGAAATCCATGTGGGAAGGCCAGCTGGTGGCTACATGTGGCTTTTCCCAGAAGATATCAGATCAAAATAGTTACAAGCTGAATCCCCCAGTTTTTCTGTGTTTGTTGGGAACATAGTGCACTGGATTTGAAAACAATTGATTTCATGCTTTGTGACCAGGCTAGTCAAACAACAGCTACAAATGGGAAACTGAGAAACAAAGGCAGGGCAGGAAACAGAGCTGAGCTCTCAATATGACCCTTTAAATTGAAAAAGCTATAAAAGGCTGGCATAGATTTCATAAACAAGGGAGTTGGGGAACAACACAGTTTGAAAGCATCATTGTTTTTTGTCAAGTTTTTATAGACAAATCTTTTTCCTGGTATGTTGCCTCTGTATGAGAGAAATTAAAGCAACCGCTTAGATACTTTTATTTGACAAATATTGTACCAATTGATCCTCTTAAGAAAACTGAGCAGGCAAATTCCTCTTCCCATGCAGGTTTTTTTTTCCTCTGCTGATCTCTCATTCTCCTCATTTCCATGGGCCCTAAGCAGGACCACTCAGAATCACAGAACATTCTGGTTTGGAAGGAACCCACAGGATCATCCGAGTTGAGCTCCTGGCCCTGCGCAGGACAGCCTCAAGAATCATGTCATGTGCCTCTTAGCAAGCTCTAATCTGCATATGGAGAGGTGATGTCAAAGAAAGATGCTGATGACCATGACATCGGATATTATTTTATGGCTTTAGTAGACCACAAGTGTCATCAAAGTTTGTGTTGATGTTGCTGTCTTCAGTGCTCCAGCCTGAGCATACCTCTCGCCTGAGCAGGCTCAGATGTTGCATCAGTGTCCTCTAGTAACATGCAGAACTCTTTTTACACCAGTTAATTGAGTCTAACTATCCCTCTTGGCAGATGAGTGAGTACCAGCCCCACTTTACACCTAGGAAGAGTGGGAGGGGAAAGTGGCCTGACCCAAGTTGAGTTGGCAGCCAGTGTGAGCAAGGTCAAATACCCCGTTTGGCTGCACCCAAGCTCTGTGCATGCAGAAATGTTCCTTGCTGAACATGGGAGAGGAGTTAAGTGCTGGGCTAATATTCTGTGTTAGGTATTATATTGCTTGTTGGGTGCTAGGTAATGTGTTGAGAAGTTCACGAGGGGAGTGGGCTCAGGGGCACAAGCTGCATTGCCAAGCAGAGTAACAGTGCTAGTGACATGGTAGTCAGGCAACAGGCTTGCACTGGCCTGCTGAGCCCTGGCAGGAGGACAGCCTGGGGAGTCTGATGGCAAAAGGGATGCTGGCCTCATTTCAACTGCTCAGTCTGGCTGCATCAGTGCCCCTGGTTGGTATTTCCTTCCTTCTCCTCTAAAGAAAAGACAAGATAATTTGAAGAAAAAGCCAAGACTTTGCCCTCTGGAGGGATTCCAGGGTTGCAGATGGACCGGGCTGTTCGCAGTACTGCTGGAAAGCAATTACATTTGCAGCTCAGGGGAAGGGAAGAGGAGGAGGGAGAGTCAGTGAACTGCCAGCAGGGATAAGAAGGTAGCTCATTAGCACATCATCTTTTCTGCACCCTTCTGTGTGGGAGCAGATCTCCATATGATGACATTCAGAGTCTGGCAGGAATGTCATCCTGGAACTAGTAGGAATTTTTCTGCAAGAAAGTGTGAGCAAGTAGGTTTAAAGAGATCAAAAGTGAGTTCCTCTGTGGTCCAAAGAGCATAAAGGTTCATCCTTCAAGGTTGTTCTCCAACTTCACCACCAGCTGCTGACCTGGAATATGAAGACAAAGTGTGGAAGTAATGAGGTATTCATTAAAACCAAAAAATACAAAAACCCCACAAACAAACACTCCCCCCCGCAGCAAACATAGACCTCCAAAACCCACAAAAACCCCAAACCAACCAATGAAAATGGAACTAAACCCCTACCCCTTCTGCTTTGCTCAGTCCAGCCTTGGAGAGCATGCCAAGAAGTACCTATTTATTGCACTGTATCTATGGTAAACCATAGCTGGGAAAAATCACATCTCCCTTTATAAACATCCTTTATGGTAGGTGAATTTTTAACTGAACATTAGAATTAGACAGCTGATCATGCACACAGCAGTTACTTGAGCTTGGAGAATTCCAGCAGAAGCCATGCAAAAAACCTTCCCTTTATGGCATTCACAACAATTTGGAGGGCAAGTCCTGTGTCGGTGACAGTGGCCTGTTGGAAACCCCACAGTACAGCAGTAATAAAGACATAATACACTTAATTATGACCTAAAGGGTGAATCCTTATGGGCTTATTCAAAAGACTCATGGGACTTCTTAACAACACTCCCATCCCCCGAGCAGTCTGCATGGTCCCACAGGAAAATATTAGCAAAAGCACACCTTAACTGTTCCCTAAAGGAACAGTTGAGAATGGGAGTTGTGTGTGGCTCACATCAGGTAAGCAAAAAGTCTGTGTGCTGAGACAGTCCTCAGTGGCAGAGCTGCTTTCCTTTTTGGGAAGATTTCTGTTCGCATGTGAAACTATCAGTGTGGGGATCCTCAGTCCTTTTGTCGAGATGCAGATGAAGAGGGATGGACTCATGCCGAAAGCTGCTGAAGCCGGCGAAGCACCAGGTAAAGAGCAACCCTTCTAATTTTCTCTTATTTCTTCATTGTCCTCAGTAAAAAGCTTGTCGGGCTCGGAGGGGAGGGACCGGGGTGCCCACAGGACCCACAGCGCCATGCTGTGGTAACACCTCTGTTTGGACAAGCAGTCAGCTCCAGCAGTCTGGGTTTGCAGCCAAAAGGAATTCCTTCAGTCCTGCCTCCTCAGGATTTAGCTTGTGTCGGTGTCGGAGCTCTGCCACCCCACACGGTGCTAAGTGACAGCGAGGTGGAGGGCAGGACTGCAGGGAGGTGTTTGTCCTTAATGTTAACACGGCCTCCATCTGCAGAGGATCTCTGAGCACTGTACAAACCTGCTGTAACCTGCAGTGGGTAAATAATACCTGATGGAGAACGTGGTGGACAGAGAAACGCGATTCTGCAGAGGGCAGCTCCAGACACTGTACAGCAGGGGCTGAGAGAGAAGAGAGGGAATGGATCCCTAACCCTGAATCCCTCTCATCCTGATTTACACAAATGTAACTGTTGGAGTCAGGGCAATTACATTAGTAGGAAAGCTAGCTGAGAAATAAAAAAAATGGCTCCATGTATCTTCACCAGTTGTTCTTTGTACTACTAGGAAAGCTTTCTTCACACTCCAGAACACACTCCATCCAGCTTACAGGAAATTACATGCTGCAATTTTTTAACAATGCTTTTTATATAAAACTAAAGCAGAGGACAAAAGGAGAACAGAAGAAGTGTGCATCAAATACTCCACAGGCTAATGCAAAGGCGTTTTGGACCTGATCATTCAGCTCTGCAAAATTACAGGTAAGGATGCTCAGCACCCTGAAGGCAGATGTGTGCCTGCATGAAGAGGGGTGCTCTTTCATTTGGCAACTGCAACCCTGTGGCATTAGCTGCCTCAGGACATGAGGGGATGGCTGAACTAACAGCATTAAAACAAAGGTGGTGTTTATGGAAGTGAACAACTGCACTTAGACACAGAGAATGGCATCCACCCTTCTGGGAAGTAGATGATCTCTGCAGGTCTGGGGTGGTGTGTTCTCCTGAGGTATCTGTCCTGTGTGGCTGCCTAGCAGTGCCTTGAACACCTCTGCCTCTCTGGAACATGACTCAAAAAGGTTGGAGAGCTGCAGTTAGTTACTCAGGAAGGAGGGAACAGGGTCTGAAGCAATGAAACACAAGTGAAAGAAGCAGAGGCAGACAGTGAGAAATCCTTTTCAAAGTAGATGTACACAATGCAGCTATTTGTTATGGCATTCTGATGCCTTTTCATAGCATCTTAGAACATTTGGCTTGGAAGGGACCCTAAAGACAGTTCCAATTGTCCTGCTATGGATAGGGATACCTCCCACTAGACCAGGTTGCCCAAAGCCCCATCCAGCCTGGCCCCAAACACTTCCAGAGATGGGACACCCATTTTTGGTCAGGCTCTGCAACTGCCCACTGCAGAGTTCACCCTCTGTCTCTCACACTCCTCATCAGGGATTGTTAACTAATTCTGGTGTAGGCTTACAAATACCCCTTAGACTGTTCTAATTGCCCTTTCACTAGTATAATTCCAGCATGTGTGTGAGCCTGAGAAAAGGAAAACAACCGCTAACCAGCCACACCCAAAGCATCAGTGCTGCAGAAGTGTGCTGGACCCTGAGGGGTTCTGGTGACATCTTTAAGCACACCTAAAGAAGCACATAGTCTGCTCTTCCCACGTGCCTCCAGGCTGCCATGGGGGTCAGGCTTTCTGAGCCTGCAGTCCCACTGACAGGAGTGCTGCCTCTCCTGCAAACCTTCAGAAGCCCTATACTCCATGGCCTCTCTCCCTGTTTGCCTCAGAGGCACCGGTTAAATATCTGTATGTTAATGAGCCTCTGACAAGAGCACAATGCTGCATCTACAGGCTGCTGTTTGGACGTCTGAAGCTGTTTCCTGCCCCTCCCGAGGACTCCAGTGCTGCCAGGGACCCTATTGCTGCTGGAGCAGGTGTACAGGTGGCCCCTAAAGCAAAGGGGCAACTGAGAAAAGCAGAAAGCTTCTCTGTGCCTTCAAAGAACCAACTGGAGGGTGGCTGCTCTGCAGCCTTCTGGCTCGGCTATTTTCAGTCAGTTTTGTGATAGTGGGCTGGGGAGAGATGCAACTTGCTGTCTCTCACACAGTGTTAGCCTGTCTATTGTCACTGAGGAACTGCTCCTGGTGCTACGGCTGCAGCTCACCAATCCAGCTTGTGGCCAGGGAGCACACCAGAGGGTCCTGGGGTGGGAATCTGGTACTGAGGGGAAATGATGCTGTTTGTTTTCCCCCTGTGCCTGCTGCTCTGCAGTAATGCTCCCCATCTGGAGCTGCAGGCTGAAGCTGAAACATGAGCAGTGACTTTCAGAGAGATGCCCTTCCTGGCTCTGCATGCTGGCACTGAATTAATGTGTGTTACCTGATGTGCTGCATCATCTGCCATGTTAGTCACTGAAGGCCAGGGTACAAAACTTCCCTGACCCCTGTGGGTTTCTCAAAGGGTAGGGTTTGGTTTGTCCCTTGTAGCGTAGATGTTAACATTGAGTCTCATTGAAAATGCCCAAGTTGCCTTCCCTTGGCTGCCGCGGAAGGCTCTGACACTTTGTGCTGTACTGTGGGTGTGGGTGCCACAGCCTCCTCCCATGGCTCCAACCTGACCCTTGAAGGCAGTATTTTGCAATGCCTCAGTGCACTTTCCATGGCCACTTGTGACCTTGCAGTTGGGGTTCCAGAGCTGTGCAAAGCCTTTTAACTATGTTACAAGACCCATTTTGGCCAGGCATCTGCAAACTGTGACCACGCAATGATGCACCTGTACTCCCAACACCAGTGAGGGATCCCTGCAGACACGAATGTCGCTGGCAATATTTACCCTCTGTTAGCCCCACTGTTCTGTTCCCCGTTAACCACAGTGCTCAGGGACAGAGCTCTGCTGTGCCTTCAGTTCCAAGAGACCCACAGCTCCGCTCAGTTAAGGTGCCTGGTGACAGGCAGATGTAGTCTGCCACCTACCCGGAGCCCTCACAGCCCGCAGCTGCAGGCTCGGGCTGTGCCGTCTCTGCAGACCTCTACTGGCTGAACGGGGCTGGTCAGGGATGCTGTGCCGGCTCCTGAGCGACTGCAAGCCTTGTGGAACTGCTGCAAACACTTACTCCCTTTTCCTGCTGCTCTCCCCACTCTCTGGTAATGATGAACATACTCAGCTTTCCAAGCACAAAATCCGAGTGCAACAGCTTGTCCATGGTGAAGAGCTCCTTCCACACCAGCACTCTCTCCACTCTCAGATGCTGCCAGTTTGGATTCACCTGGCATGATCCATTCCTCTCCAGCCTGTTCCCAGCAGTGTGTGCCCCACAGCTACTCGTTGTGGGGGAGTCTATTCTAAATATAGTGTACAGAAAGTGCCCTGCTACCATTGCCTGCTCAGATTTCCCATGAGAACAGTCAAAGGGAATGGTCATAAAGCTTTATACTGCAAGGGGACCACTTGTAGTGGTACAGTCTTGTTGCCAGGAGTTTTAGTGGGAAAACACCTCATACAAACATGCCCATTGTGTTAATTCAGGGTCAGCTATGGAAATCAGCTTTTGCTTTTTATGTTATAGATCAGTTATTGCTACTTCCATGTCTTCACTCTGCAGTTTAGAATGCCCAGGGTATTTCCTGTGTTGCATCTGTGAAACACCTGAACATTATGAAAGCTGCAGCAAAGGACAGGTCCTTCCTCAAATACTTTACAGTTTAAACAGACTGGACAGGCAGAAGGTGAAGGAACAGGCTTGGTTTTTTTTGTTGTTGTTGGGTTTTTTGTTGTTGGTTTTTGTTTGTTTGTTTGTTTTTTGCTTGTTTGTTTGTTTTTTGCCTACTGTAGGTGATATGTGTGGAAATAAATGTGTCAGCTTAAAAGTACCATACCTCTGGTGTATGTCTGCAAAGGCTGTTTATTTTTCTTCATATCTGAAAAGTGGTGACACAACACAGTAAGTAACTGGCAATATATATTAGCTGGGTCAGGCCCTGAACTGGGTACTGGAAGTCTAGGGACACCTACTAAGGGCCCTTACTGTGGGAAAGGGACACCTTCTAAGGGCCATGAGTTCACCCAAGGGTGCTTAAACAAGGGTGTAAAGAGTAGGAGGAGGAAGCTTCCCACCTGAGCCAGGGACCTCAGCTTTAGATGCTGTGACATTCAAGGAGAGACTGAGAGGGCTCAGCTGCCTCAGGTACCAAAACAAGACTGGGAACACAGTTTTATTACAAGTAATGAGAAAATACCACATGCTAATAACCCCTAAGTAGAGTGGAGAAAAGCATAATCAGAAGTGTCTGGATGCTGAAAGCAAATTCAGCTATGGAAATGGAAGCATTTCTACCATGGGGGTGATGAGGCACTGGCACTAGCTGCTGGAGACCACATTAATCCCTTGTACTCTGATGCCTTCACGTGATTTCCTAGAGTGTTTGCTTTAGGCAGCTCAGTGCCAGGTCTCAGAGTGAGCAGAAAGCCCAGTGGCACAGAGGGTGTCAGTAGAGATGGGCCCCATGAGTCCCTCATATCACCACCTGCTCTGTCCAGCTGGCTCATGGTCTGCAGGGCACCTTGCTGCCTTCTGCTGCTTTGCAATAAAACCCTGGGAATTATCAGCACCTCGTTTTGTTCTCTCCCGCTTTATGGAATGTGTGAGACTCACTTCTTTAGTTTGGGACTGGGCACCCAAGTGGGCAGGGAGAGGGCAGGTGACAGTGTGGGGAGAGGGCTGTACCTCACATGGCAGCCAGGAGCACCCTCTGCCACCGGGACGGTTTCCATGATGGTGTTCTCGTAGGAGCTGAAATGAGGCTGCTGGGAAGCTGGTTCAGGCCTGGGAAAAACAGTTGGCATGGTCATAATCAGGCAGGAAACGGGAAATGGTGTTGTGAGGTAGCAACCAGGAAGCGATGATGGCAGTACAGCGCGGCCCAGTTTGGGCTCAAACTGGAAAATGCTGCTCCGCTGTGAGGGGGGCGGTGGGAGCAGTGTCTGCTCTGCACGGCCCCGTACCACGGCTTGGTGTGCCCAGAGGCTGTTTATCCTTAGCAGCTACTTAAACAATAAGACAAAATCGGTAAAGGCTCATTTGCACCTCCGCAGCCGTGAGGAGACTGAAGGATGGAACGAGCCCTTACAACATCCTTCAGAGTCACATTAGCATTAACAATTCCACCTCGTATGTCAGGAGAGAGGAAGGGCCAGCCATAGAAACAGAGACCTTCTCAAGGACATGCAGGGGTTAAGTGTCTGCATCCCACCACTCCCTTCAGAGAAGCACTGCCTGCTCCTCAAATTCATGCTTAAGGATGCCTCTTGCTCAGCTCAAACCATCTCAAAAGTAGTTGTCAGGTTTCAGTTAATGGCGTTGACCCTTCTAAGCGTCATCCTTCGCCCCCAGTTATTTCAGGTGCCTCTCCAGAAGCAAACTCTGGAAGGATCTACCTTTCTCCGTGAACCCTAGATAAGTCTCACGGTTGGCTTGAACTAGACGCTTCACGCTTGGATGGCTGCAGTGAGGTGAGATGAATCTGCATCTGCTGGAGATGACTGAGAACAGATTGTGCAGCAACTGCCAAAAAGGCAAGGAAATTCTTCCTCCTCGTGTTTGAAAAATGTGTATCTGATGCAAGGGTTCTTTAACATTACTGTCTCCATGGAAAAGGAGATTTTTGGAACTATAAGCACACAGGTATTTCTACCTCTTCCTAGGATGTAAGTGAATTCTATCTCTAGAAACCTGGACAGGCATTTTGAATTGTATCTAGAGTTTTGAAGACTTTCAAAAACCTCCTCCTAAGCAACTTATCACAAACATAAATACCATTAATAGCATGAAAATCAGTGTAATCTTTATGAAGGGAGAGGGTTGGGAGGAAGAAAAGAGCCTCTGTGCTATAAGGAGACATGAGAGGACGGGAAGCTATTGATGAAGAAACTAACACTGGCACCTGGTGAGCCAAATTGAAAGAGAAGATTAGAACAAGGCCATTTCTTTTTTAATTGCCATGCTTTTATCTCATGTGGGTTTTTACGCCCCAGATACATTTTGTTCAGATTGTCTTTTGTTTCTTTGTTGACAATCTTCCAGAGAACAAATGAGTTTATGATCAAGAACAAAACGCTTTGGCAGTATGGCTTCATTTTCTGCCAAAGCAGAAAATGTAAGGCAAATATTAAACAGTGTTAATAGAGAAGTAATTTCGAATGCACAGTGATTCATATCTGTACCAGGAATTTCAACCCTGCTCACAAACCTCCATGGGAGCCACGTGCCCTAGTACACGGATCATCAGAGGTCTTGCCTGGTGCCAGGAACGGCCAAATCCTGTTCTGGCTGGTGAAGGCCTCTCCAGCTATAAACCTAACTCTCAGCAGATCTGTTTGGATGTTAAATACAACTTATTTCAATTTCATTTATAAAAACAAACATGGTGCCTCTGTGACCTTTGAGGCAGTTAGTTAAAAATATAATCACCAAAACGACTGTGAAGCCAGCAACAATTCAACAAATAAGCCATAAAGTACAGCTAAAAGATGTCATCACCAAACATCCTCTCCTCAAACTGCATGTTTTCATCCATTAAATGTGTATTTGCAAAACATGACTATGGGCAAGGTGCTCCTTTTGAACCTTGGGACTCTGCCTGGGGATGACCTGATGTTCATGCTGAGCAGCTGGCAGGGTGGGTTGGCTGCAGGATAGATGGAGTCTGAGCACTGTCTCCAACTTGGCTGGCAAGAGGAAAGACAGAATGCTTGCAGAGGAAATGAAGAAGGATTAAGCCCTTCCATGTTGGTTATGTACTATGCTGCTATCTCTGTGAGAGGCAAGTCCATCACTATTCTGCAGTCTGTGGAAGAGATGAAGCAATCATGGGATCATCTGTGTTACACAGGTCACACAACATCCAGGGCTATGTTATCTCCAGGTGTACACCCCTCTACATGCCTTAGCTGTAGGTGTCCCCTGTTGTATGACATGTGAGCCACAAGTGACCCAGTCAGAGGGGAGAATGGTGAGATGGAGACTTGGGCAGCAGGATTTATTTTCCAGTCCATTCCATGCCCTGCACTTTTAAACTTCCTGTCCAGGGGAGCATTCCTACAGTGTGGGGATCTGCACAGAACCTGTCACCACCGAGTTCCTCAGGGGCATGTGTGGAGTGCTGCTGGAGGGCAGTGAAGACCTCTGGGTGGCAGTGACTGCTGGGTGAGCTCTGTAAGCAGATCAATGTTCTGTCTCTTTCCCTTTGCATCTCTCGGGGGCTGAAGAGCTCGTTGGAGGGGACAGATGATGTATCTGAGAATGGAGCACCTCTGGGAAGGTGATGGTCTGTCACCAAGATTTAAAAGGGAGAAAACAAAGGTACATTCCACATACAAAGGTCCTTGGAACCAAATGCTGTGAGTGGAACAATTGATTTGACATCTGAAATTATTGCTGTGTACACAATCAATTACCTGATGGACCAGAGAGTTCCATCCTAACCCTGCAGCATGATAGACCACTGTGCTGCAGAAATATGCCCCAGAACTGTACAGGGGAAGAGAAGCAAGGATGGCAGTGGTAATGCTCAGCAGAGGCAGGAGAAAGAGGAAGGGTAGCTTTAGGGTGCTAAGTCACACCATTTCACAGAGAAGGTCTGAGAGCAGAATAGGACGGTTTAGAGCAGATGCAAGAGTGATCAAGGAGAAACCTCACTGCTTTGGGTGTCACTGGCCAACCTGCCAGCTCTGGGAGCTGAGCTGGCAAAACTTAATAAGAGAGAGCAGGGCTTAGGGAGGGAGAGACACAACGAGGGCAGGGAATCTTGATGGAGAGAGGGTATAAAATTGAAGTTGTGAAAACAGTGAAGCATGGCAGAGGGCCACTGAGAGATGTCAACTCTCCACAAGTGGAGTTTGGATTGAGAGCAAAATGTGCTGGGAGTGTCATGTTTGCTGCGTAAAAGCAATGTGTATTTATGGGTCAGGTATGGGAGATAAGGGAGTGACAGGCAAACACAGATACGTAACTGCTGCTTACGCTGCTGTAGTGAAGGTTTGTTAGTGACCTATGGTGCCTTTCTCATTTTAGCATGAATTAATGAAAGACAAGACTGAGGAGCAATGAAAATACCTGATCTGTGTTTTCACAGAGATAGTTTCATCTGTTGGACTAGGTGATTGTGCAATTGCACAATAACAAATTTCCTCTTCCTCAGCAGCTCTTTCAAGGCGGAAAGCTGTTGCTGCTCAAGTCTTGTGCATGTCCTGTATCGAGCCTAATTTCTACAAGCACCCCTCACCTACACTAACTTTTTAAATTCTGTGCCCTGTGCTGTGTCCTGCTGCATGTTGTCTCAGCACCAGTGGGTGCTATAGCTACGGGTATATCCCGGCATCTGTCTCCCTTCATCAGCGGAGCCATCAAAGAGGAAAGTGATGTAGGGCTGGAGCCGAACGCGAAACAACTCGGGCAAAGCACTGCCCCAGGCAGTACCCCTCTCACTCATTCCAGCTCGAAAATCACTTATCCTGAAGGGCTCTCCGTGGCTGTGGAATAGTTCTTAACAGGTGCTAATACAAGGAACATGAAAGAATTTCTCAGAAGCAGAGTCTTAAAATTGTTATTTTGTCACATGGCTTTCACGTGAATTTGTGCAGTCTTTTAAAACTGAGTACCAAGTTTAGCTGCAGTCCTTGAGCCAAATCCATAATCTTACCATGGTTACTGCAAATTATGCTGAAAGCAAGAAATTGTACAGTTTGGTCTGAGAAGTCTATAAGCTTGTTAAGAGCTTGTTAAGAGAAAAAGCACTGCTTATCACGATACTTTGGTCCTGACATGGCCTGTGGTCCTCAAGAGGAATCTCTGAAACTGGAGTTGAGGAATCTTTACAGCCAGAAGTATCTCAGCTCCTCCTAGTGAATTCACACACTGCAGCTCAGGGATGTACTCACCTGGAGGGAGCCAGGCTGCTGAGCAGTCAGAGCACAGTGGCCCTCAGTGAGGAAGGTTTTGGCCAAAGATGTAGGTTAAATCCAAGTCTTATTATGTGTTCAGCTAATTTGCTTGTAGTTTCTTTGGCAAGGACTTGGGGATGTGCACACGTGCATAGATTCACATATGCTTTCCATCTCCCCCTGTGTGGAAGCAGGCACTGCTCCTGTTTTTCCTGTGTCGGATCTGTGATCTATTCCGGTAGCTGCACCGTGCAGTGCTGCCTCCAGTAAATATTCACAGATTTCCTTGTAAGATGGTGCTTTTTTATTTTTTCCTCTCTCCTGTGTGGATACACAAAGGCATGTGTTATACCTGCTTTACCCCATGGGATCTACATAATCAGGTCCACAGGTTTTAATGTATTTCAACTCCCTTCTGTCTATGGGTACAGTTTCCTGTCATGTTTTGAGCAGGAAGAGCCGAGTCTTTTTTGGTCTTAGCATTCCTGCTTGCCTAGGCATTGGGAAGAGTTCTCTGTCTATTTTCCTGTTTGAATTTTGTGTGTGTTTTGTTTTAAGCAGGACAGAGTGCATGTGTGTATGTAATCCATGTGCTCAATTAAGAGAGGCATCTGTTGGGTTTATTTCACATTGCCGAGGAAGGACTGCAAGCAGGGAGCATCTGCTCAGCTTTTTGTCAATGGCTTGTTTTTCATAATTTGCTCTACAGGGTGAATGTTTGGGGAGGGGGAGGTGGCTTTTTATTTCTGAGTTTTGTCTTAAATTTATTTTTTATGGTAGCTGGGGAAATTGGCTGGGATTTGAAAGTTAATCTCTCTGTGAAAAGGTCTAAAGAGGGAGAAACAAAACCATCCAAAGTAAACAGTATTTATGTAATCTTAATAATACACTCAGAAGGACTCTTATGAATCATTATTTGTAGTATTTTAATGACAAAAAGAATTTGTTATGGTGCTTTTTAAATGTCACCGGATTTAAATGGTTTTTAATGTTTCATTTTTTTGAAAAAAATAGCGGATTTTGCTTAGATTTTATTTTGGGGAAAGATAGGAAAGGCATCCAGTATTCAGATGATTTTTTTGGCACTTTGTCAACAACAACAAAACCCCCTGATTTTAAAACAGAGCAGCAGTAGTTTCCTGTTCTTATAGTTTTTCTTTTGTGCACTCAGATGTTGGCTGTATTGCACCTAGCTGATTTAGTGAGAGACTTAATTGCCTGTAAATTTATGTGCTTCAAAGGCTACTAAACCTGCTGGGAGTGTTTATACAAGTGTGCTTTTTACACTTTTTTTTGTGGAAATGTCCTCCAAAAGGGCTGTAGAGGATAATGACTTAGTGATGCCCCCAGAGGACACAGCTGCTGATGTAGTGTGGGGAACTCAGGAGGAGAAAGCCTGAAACTCCCCCTAATCCCACAAGTGAAAGACAAATCTTACCCCTTGCAATCAAACAAACAAGGATACGTCTGTAGATGTAGATGCTGTGCCAGAGTAACCTGTGGACAAGATCTGGATCTTTTAAAAAGTGTTTAAAGAAACAGGATTTAAAAGTATAGTAATTGTGCTTTGTTCTGTAAGTGAACCCCAAGACAATGCACTTATTAAGCCACTTTGAAATGGTATGAAATCTGCATCTTTCATGTCATGAGTTGTCAGGGGAGAGGAAGAGTGAAGCACTAATAAAAATAACTTTCCTGACAGCTCAGTCCCACGCCATAGCAAGAGAATGTATATATATATATATATGTATGTATGTATTTATGTAATTTAACTATTATCTATCACAATATAAATATGTATAACATTTCAAAATGTCAGATGAATGCCACTCAGCTGAACAACTCTGCTGACATGTGTTAACACTATAACTTTTTTTTATAAAAAGCAGTTGACATCAGTTGGTGTGCAAAATGTAAATGTAGGACTGCAGGGACCAGGCAGGCGAGGTTACTTCTGGGGGCTTTGCTAACCTTGGCTGTCACAGAATAACAAGTGTGAAAGGACAAACCACAACAAACTTTGTAGTAGCAGGAAAGTATTTTCATTGCTTGAAAAAAAAAATAAAATTCAAACTTTGTCATCACATGAAAAACATTACATGAGAAGTAATAAACATATTTACACTTCTGTTTTGATTATAAATATACATTATATACAAAATAATGTTATAAAACGTAGAAAGTTCAGTGCTTCTGATTTTTTTTTAAATTACTGAAATACTAGTCTTCAAAATAAACTACAAACAGACAAACTAAAACCCATATTATTGATTTCTGAAGGTCATCTTCAAAATGGTCCTACGTTGTCAGAGCAGAAGGTCAGTAGTGGACAATATGAAGGGGTCTTGTCTGCACAGTTCAAGGGAGTAGATGGGCTAGTCCAACAACAGGCTTTACAAGGGCAGGAATGTCGCTGTCAGAGAGATAGCACAGTCTGGGTTTCCTCTAAGAGATCTTGTTTCTCCCTCCTCATTCTGCCCCATGCCCTGTTCTCATTCATGAGTGTCACGGCACTTTCCACTGGGGTGTCCGGTATTATTGCTGTAAATATGTATAGAAGAAAGGAGCTTCTGCCCGCCTCTGGTTTCCAGGGACAGACACAGCATCTTTTCCATGCAGCAGTGGGTGGGTATGAAAGAAACAGGATGGGCCTAAAGCCCTCTAACTCTAATCTCCACCTGTCTTGGCAGAGGGCATCTCAGTGGGTGCTTTGCTACTGGGCATTTAGAACGGGGATGAAGAACAAGAGTTGGAGTTTTGCAACCAGATGGAGAAGTGGGGGGGTAGGTGGGTTGTGTCACACTGCTGCTGCTTCTTCAGAAAGTAACAGCTGCAATTTTGAGACTATTTGCAGTAAAAGGTGGCACCTAATTCAGAAACACGACATAAACCCCCAAATTTGTGTCAAAATAAGGCAGGGGAAAGAGATTGAGGAAGGAGAAGAAAAGAAGTAATACCTATTCACAATCACTGGTAGTGCAAAGGGCATGAAAACAGCTGAGACAGCTCAGCACACAAAGGTTCTAGGAGCTGATTGATTTTAAACGCATTTGTAAGGCTTTATATAGAGCTGGGATCACACCTCCTCCCTATCAATGGGGACGAGGCAGTACACATTCCTTATCACAACTTCCACAAAAATCATGTTCCACATCATGGCTCGAGTCAATCAGTTCTCCAAAGCATCATCAAATGAGATGACATGTAAATTCAGTTTTCTTCTTTCCTTCTCCTCTCACCTCTTACACCGTCTCCAGTACATGCAGCAGGAGAGAGGAGATGCAAATGGATGTGTAGCAGGAAGTATCAACCACCTCTGCCCAGTACTGTTCAGGTAACTGCAAAAAGAGCAGTCGAGTTTCTGTTTGGGCTTGTTAGATTCTCTTGACACATTATAGGCACTTTTAAACCCAGAAAAAACTGAGACCTCATTTATACTGTATCCATTATCTGCATAGCAATGTGTCTTGCTTCGCACCTTCCATGGCAACATCTGCGACAGTTATGTGCCTCCTTATCTACCAGCACCTCCCATAACCAGAGTTCTGGAAAGCCAGGGGTCTGTCCATGAGGAACTGGCCTCGGCATCCTTTAAAACACCAACATTTTTAACCTCTCTCTTCCCTCTGCCTCCCCTTTTCAACAGCAAATAAGATTTCTGGTATCAAACTTCAAACAAGGGCAGTAAGAACAAAAAGGTGTATTGCATCTTTCAGTAAATTCACAGTCTGTCCAGTTCACTCAGTTCCATCCTCCGCCTGAGAGCAGCAAGTTGCATGTAATTAAAAACAGTCCAATCCAGTTCTGAATTGTAAACAATGCAGCAGGAACGTCCATCTACTGGCATCACCAAATCTGAGGTGCAAATGGGCTGATCTTCAGTCTTATACCTGTCAGGATATAAAATAACACCGGGAGTAAGAAGGAGTCACAGCATACAGAGTAGTGCAGG
The DNA here is from genome assembly GCA_013400495.1 of Nicator chloris. Classification (NCBI taxonomy): domain Eukaryota; kingdom Metazoa; phylum Chordata; class Aves; order Passeriformes; family Pycnonotidae; genus Nicator; species Nicator chloris. The sequence goes on from WAAE01015061.1 coordinate 58,199, forward strand.
ACTAACAAACTATAATTCAGCTGCGTCAAACCAAAGCAATTTAAGCCAAACACTGCAATTTAACTCTCAGTGCTCAACGTTTTCAGCTGGGTCCAGAGGCAAAGAATCACCAGCAAAAAAACATAGTCATCTGTGTGATGAGTGGCCTCCCCACCTGGCCTGAGGGGGAGAATGCTTACAAACCTGTGTGCTTAACATTAGGGATCTGCAAAAAGTACATGGTGTAGTTAAATAGCTTGTGTTTAGAAGCATTAAGCCTGAATAATGTGGAGAGAGATTCTAGGGGTCATCATTCTGAAAACAGAAACATTTCTGGAGATGCCTGATGTAAATTTGGTCTTGCTTTGCTCAGCAAGATCTTCGAAGGTACAGTATTTAGGTCACTTAATGGGAATGAAGCGTCTAGCTGTCATTTGTATCTTTGAATCCTTTCACTTAGTCTTAAACTTTTAATATTGTTGGTTGACTTGTGTTCCAGCTTGCTTTCAAGGGGAAATCTGATATACACTGTGGAAAGGGAGACTGAATCCTGCAGACCTGACTTTGCAGATCACTGCTGTATGGCACAGCAAGCTTCTCTTTCCTACAGGGTGAAAGTAGTCCTAAAGATGGCTACACCGAAGAAGAAAGGTATTGGTTAACATCAAATTACCTTTAACTTCCACTGAGACTTTTTCCACAAGGCTGGTAATTCTTTAGGAACTAGCTGGTTCCTCAATACCTGCTTTTTACAGTCTTTAAAGTTCAGTGTTAGGCCTTTCCTGTTTTTGTGTTTCCAACGTAAAAATTGAGATGTTTTTATCAGTAGCAGCATTAACTTCTGTTAGAGAATATTTAGCTGGAGCTTAAATGCCAAGAGGTTGAAACTACCTTATAACAGACTTCCTAAATGGCTGTTATGCCTATGCACTAACACATTCCACTACCTTCCATCTTCAGCTAGAAATCTATAGCTTTGCCTGTTTCCACAGAACAAAGATTATCCATTGTAGTCACAGGAAAAAACATGGCTTTACATCAATGGGCCTAAGAACGATTATTATTTCCATTTTTTTCTGACCACCTATTTAAGAGGAAACAATCCTACAATGTGCTGAATTTTTATGGGCTGATGTTCTGTGTTTTCATCTACCACTGACTTATGTATGCCCAAAACCTCTGGTTTAATAAAATCAGAGTGAGTAATTTTTTTTATTTTCCCCGCTGTATGGTCTGTGTGGGCCATAGAAGAGGAGGGGAAAATGCTGGGAAGCATTATGATCCCTGGAAATAAAGGAATCTTCTCAGATACAATATTAAAGGATAATTTACCCTTTTGCTTTGTGAATTTATGCCTGTCCACCTCTGTACTTACTTACCTCTGTGGCTATGATGCACTCATTCCTTTCTTCTGTTATCACAAAGACGGACTGGTACATTGAATCCCTCGGAGAGCATATTGCTGATATTCTGCATTCTGGCTTTTCACTAAGGCAAGGCAGAGAAAAAAAAGAACATTAGCTGACTACTAACAAGCCTGACTCTCAAAATCTGCCATGAATATGGAGCGGTGGAATGAGATAGCCACGAAGGTGTGGAAGTGCATGGGATCAAGTTTCACACGTTCTGTGTCTGTCAGGACATTATGCTAGAGAAGTGGAAGTAAGGAACAGCGAGAGTCTTCCTAGGCTCCTGCCATGTCCAACCTAGCAGCACGTTCCTCAGAGCCCTTGGTGTAACAGCCACACATCCCAGACAAGACCTTCAGAACATGAACCAGAAGACTGATAAGCCACTGAATACCCGCCCTTTTCTCCTTTTGAAAAAAGAGTAGTTGTTTTCACTCCGTCATTCTTCTCAGTAAGCAGATCATCTTGCCTTCTTACAAAGTGAAATACTTATTTTCAATCACTCTATGCCTTAACTGTTGTTCCTCCAAGATCTACTGAGGAAGGAAAGATACTCCTTACTTTCACCACTGGCCTAGCCACTCCACGTTCCTTCACAGCATCAGGACTAACAGCACCCTGCACAAACACCCAAATTAACTGACTTAGCTAAGGATACCACTTGGTTGTGACACATGTACTCCAGTATGAAGATTCCTGGCTTTGATCTGCTTTGTTTTGTATATTATCTGCTTGAGGTTTCTTTTTCCCTCATATGCTCACCTGCTCCTAGGCTGATATGAAGATGAGTGGCTTTAAGAAAGACTGTAATAAAAACTGCATTCTCACCTGTGTAGTCGGAGGGGAGACTTCTCTCCTAAACACTTTTCACTTTTGTAATATTTATCTTCTGGTGTCCCTCTACTTGTCAGGTCTTTTACCAGATTGTAGTCCAGTTTATGGTTCTTGGGTTTGTAGTTTGATTTCTCCAGCCCACAGTCCACTTCAAGGTCTTTATTTTTATTGGTGTTTTTCAGTTGTGAAGCTGGAATGAGATTGTCCTTCTGGAAGTCAGACAGGTTGTTCATTGTCTCCAACTCCTGCTCTGGGTGCATCCTCATCTGCCTGATGACCATTGCTATCATGCAGAACAGTATGAGCAAAGCCACCAGCCCCACCCCCATGGATATAGCAATCCAGGGGACCGGTTTAGGAGGAAGTGTAACGGGCACTGAATAAACTGGCAATTCACAGCGGTTGCCCATGAAGCCAGAAGGACAGTAGCAAACAAAGTTGGCACTATAAAGTCCACTGTAGCATGTGCCTCCGTTCTCACATGGCCCAGAAGCACATTCATCTCTGGTTTTGATGTCACAGTTCCTGCCACTGTAGCCTGGCATGCATGTGCAGGTGTAATCGTTGATTAGATCATGACAAGTTCCCCCGTTGGAGCATGGGTTTCTGGCACAATCATTGATGTTTATCTCACATTTCTGACCAGAGAAACCAGCCCGACAGCGGCACACACGAATCTGCCCAAGGTAAAAGCAACTACCATCTGAGGGAAAAAAGTAAAATAAAAATTAGTTTGCAATGCAGTTCACTCAGAAATCTAAACCTTTCCCTGGTCAGCATGTTATACTACCTCAAGAGAGGTTATTTTAGAAAACAACCACATGTCTAGAAGTTCATTGTACTTTACCTAATTGTAACACCATACCCTAAAATTACGCCCCTTCTAAATATGTCATAGAGTTAATTTAATTCTGCCATCTTCCCCATCATATGATAAACCTCATGCATTGTTTGGTTGCATAGAAAATGCCAAAGTCCTGCCCCAGCAAGAGACTAAAATTAGGGTGGATGTGGAATACAGCGGGGGAGAGGGACTAATGTTCTAGAGGAAGAGTAGAGGTCAGATTGGATTTCTATCACTTCTGCACTGAAAAGCACAAATGAGTCAGAGTCATGAGATTTTTTGATAAAAAGACTCACCATTTGCACACGGGTTGCTTGTGCACCTGTCTACTTTTTTTTCACAGTTTGACCCTGTGAAGCCGAAAGGGCAAACGCAAGTGTAGCTGGCCCCTTGTTCCTTTTCCAAGCACGTGCCACCGTTGAAGCACGGAGAATCTATACACGTCAGAGCACTGTGCTCACAGTGAGTGCCATAGTAGCCAGGGGGGCACAGGCAGTGATAACCGTTCTCCATATCCTGCAAAACACAACATTAGGCCGCTGTTATTTAATGGAAACAAATGATAGCTCCCTGCACGCTTAGTTCTGTCAGCAGCAAGCGCTGTTCAGTCCCTTCTCATCCCGAGAGATGAGATGTCCCTTCTCACAGCCTGATGTGGCAAAAGCGACATCAGGGGAGTAAACAACTGCAGGTTGGACTGTGAGGGACAGAGAGGCGGATCAGCCGTACTCGGCGTACAGGAGTAATCGTGCAGCTACACACGCAGAGCAGATGCGGCTGTAGGGAGCACACAGGCAGCTAGACAAAAACATTGCTAGCACCACTACTGTCTAATGGGATCCAGAGGTCTTCCCAGAGCAGAGTGGTATGTGTTGACCTCACAGCTGTGATCAGGCCATTTACCCTCAGTGTGAGAGCCCTTTTTTTATTTCACAAGAGTTTAAATTGCTTTGGCTTGGATAAGTCCTACCACTTAAATCATAACAAACTGTTTCTTCTTTCCAAGTACTGTATGTCCAAGGCCTTGGCAGAAGGGAGGTAGGGTCTTGTGCTTTAATCTAAAAATTGCATTGGCTTTAATCTAAACATGCATCAGGTTACATTTGATATCTATGATCAATCAGCCTTTACCAATCCATCATTGGTAAGAATCCATCTTACCATCCAACTGGGTCCAAAAACAGGCTGGAACACTAAACTACAAGAACCTAAAAGTGTGGAATTCTGTTTTACAGAAAGTTTCAGCCGATTGCCCCCATTTCGTTTGACACTATCTTCTCATAGCGGAAAGCAAAATTTTCTTTTATGTGATATTAAAATACAGACTTAGTGCATTTCTGTATGAACAGTGGTTTGAGAAGCTTATTTTTAACAGATCTGCTCCTTCATCAACCCTGGATCTTGCCAAGTTCTCATAATGGCCGCCACAGAAACCCAAGGATCAGTTGACCAGTTCTAATCTAGATGATACATCTCCTCCTGTAACAGACTTCCTCCCCCGACACCTCTCGGAAAGGGTTCAGTATGATAGTTGTGAGCGTCAGTAATGAACCTGTGTCCTATCGAATTCCCATTATGTTGTTACAGAACCATTTCTGAAAAGGTACACCGGGGCTTGCTTCACTCAAAGGCTTTACATTTAAAATGCCCCTACCGTGCAACTACCGCCATTCCTACAGGGATTGCTGTCGCACTCGCTGATCTCGTGTTCGCAGTCGACCCCGGTGAAGCCGGGTTTGCACGCACACGTGTAGCTGCCCTGGCCAGTGTTCATGCAAGTTGCTCCATTTTTGCATGGCCGGTGGTGAGTGCAGTAGTTCAGATCTGCAAAGATACCAGGAGTTAGAAGAACACGTCTTTGACGGCTGGGAAAAGACATACAAAAATGCTGTAGCCAAGAAAAAAGACAGAATTTCCAATGAAGCATTTCATTTTGCTATCAACGGGAATACTGGACATTGTTATCCGGGTTATTATCAATCATAATCAGATTACCATCTATCACTTGAGCTCTGAATTTTGAGAGAGCTGGCAAAAATATAACTTTCAAAGTGTTTTGGTACATTGTCCCTTTTTTGTGGACATAAAACTGTTAGCTGCTATGGGATTTAGGTACCAAATTGGAAAATGTACTTCATAAGCGTGTGTTCTGCGAAACATACACCACAGCACTATGGACACTTCATGTACAGCATGTTACACCAAAAGAGTGAGCCCTATCTTCAAAAGGTGTGCTCTGAGGCACATTCTGGAAGGGCAGGGAGGAAAAAATAAAAGATGTTTTGGCTTTGAAATTTAAACAAACACTAGAAATCTTTTATTGTTTATTTGCTTTCTTGTTATGGATGTTAGTAGATTAAACTGTCAAATGCTCTGCCAAGCTCGACGGTTTTATTTTTTTTTTCCTTTAAATTTGAGACAGAGGTTAAGTGTAAGTTCATAGGACGTAAGTAAGAAAAGCTTTGTTATCTCTATAAATACTATAGAGTAATTCGAATGCAACTGGTTAATAGATAACTATAAGCAGAAAAAAAAAATCTGCAACTTTACTTTTCCTGCTTAATTCAGCCTTCACCATCTTAATCCTATAACTGTCCTGGAAACACTTAGCCTGCTTTGAGCACTTAATGATCTCAGTGCCAGCAGTGCATATATGGCCTTGAGGACATGACTGCTCAGCTGGCTACGGTTCAGTGATTCAGTGGGTTGAATAGGTGGAAGTGGTCTGGTGTACCTTAAAATGGAACCTGTACATTTCATTCTTGCTTACATGATTTTTCTCTCATGCTCCAGACTTATCACATGAGTTAACTTCCTTGTATGCAAAATAAGGAAGGCCCAAATGATGGTGTTTACTGCTGCTGGAAACTGTTTAGTGAGTTGTTATACTTGTACAAGGAATAAGTTAAACTTAACTTGAGCAGGCAGAAAACTTCTCTGTTCAACACTCATCCAGATTGTTAGGTCTTTCTCCAAGAGAAACTTCTTTTGCAAGAGAAAAACTGCAGCTACCAAAAACATTTCCTTGTTTTCAAACAAAATTACTACAAGAACTCGAATGTAAGGCTGCAGTGCTACAAACTGATGCCTGTGAAGATGTACCTCAGGGAAATTTAATTCCAGATCCAGTGGGTCAGATTCCTTAGTGCAGTACTAAGGAGTACCCAGCCTAGAGCTGTAAGTGCAGGCTTCAGAACTAACCTTGATCACAGAAGAGGCCACCCCATCCTTCATCACATATGCACTGCCATTGTGTTTTACAAGTCCCGTGGCGGCAGCCTATATGGGGAATGCATTCATCACAGTAGCGGCCTTGCCAACCAGGACGGCAGCTAAAAGAAAAGCCCAATTAAAACATTAATGACATGGAGAAGAGTTTAAGTTTCTGTTACAAGGTGATATTTTAACTGATGTTCAGACTGCAATTGCCATCTACTCACATGCACTCTCCAGGCTTGTTGCAATATCCATTCTGTTCGGTACATCCAGCCAGACAGATGGCTGTGAAGAGAACATAAAAAAGCATAAATGTTTAGGTAAATACACATGGTGCTACAGAAGACACTTTTAAAGGATAAAAAGCTTAAAAAAACACTTTTAAAAAGAGTTTTACGCTTTCAAAGCTTTGTTTTAAAACCTCTTGGTACAGGGAGTTCTGGAGCAGGAGGAAGTGAACAGGGAGAGCCAACACTTGACAAGCTGGCCTTTAGTTTTCTGTTTATGCAACAAACATGAACTCTTGCAACTCTTGCTAGAAAAGTAGCAAGAGAAAGTAGCTTTGACTTGCGCTAATGAAAGGCTGAAAAAACCCAATGGTACCCTGAGCTCAGAGTAAAGGTTCCCACTACTACACTGCGGTACCTGTCTCATGTCCTCTGGCTGCAGGAATGGTTGGTGGCAGACTTTGTGTGAGCAAGCTGCTACCCTTTTACCTTGCAACAGCTACTGCTATTCAGAGCTATCAGCCAAGGTCCCTTTCCTGCCAGCTCACTCTTTGCTGCTAAGGCTCGCAGAGGTGCAGCACTGCGTTGGGTGGTTGCAGCCAAGAGGGGCAAAGTCCTCAGCGGGCAACTTTGCCTCTCCAGACAGGGAGTGGAGAGGTCGGCATGAAAACACGGCCCGGGCCACGGGAGGCCTCCGTGAGCTTTAGAGCCGCGGCCGGCGCCCGCCGCGCTGCCCCCCGCCCCGCTGCCCGCGGCACTCACGGTCGGTGCAGTACTCGCCGGCCCAGCCGGGCAGGCAGGCCAGGCTCCCGTCCGCCGCGCACACGTAGTGCCCGAAGCGGTCGTCGCGGCGCTTGCAGAGGCGGGAGCAGCTCTCGCCGTAGTAGTTCTCGCTGCAGACCACGCGGTAGGAGTAGCGCAGCTGGGTCAGCGCGCCCTGATGCACGTCCTGCGACCAGTCCTCGCCCACCAACAGCGACCGCTGGATCGACACCTGGCTGATGAGCCACTCCTCCGGGGGCGGCTGGGAGCCTGCGGGAGAGCGGGAGCGGGTCAGCGGCTGTGAGCCCGCCGCGTCCCACCCCGCCGGGCCAGCGGAGCGGGATACCCCGCTCGTGCATATATGTACACATACATACATACATATACACACACGTATATACATACGCACATATCTACATGTATGTGTAGATACTGATGTGTGCAAGGGTACAAAAAGGTGGCCACCAAGGGTGTGCGAACCCGGGCCAAAGGGACTCAGCCGAGGGGCCTGTGAAAGGAGGGCTGCTGTGAAATATCCTTTTCCTCTCCTCTCAGAAAAACATCCCAAAGCCATTATTCCTTTCCAAAGGGCGGAATTCGAGCAAGGTGTAAAATACAGGAAAAGGCGGACGGGGCTTGCTGGCAGGCTCCCGGCTTTCTCACCGCAGCCCGCCTCGCTTTCCCACGCCAAAAATAAACCGGAGGAAACGCAATTGTGTTGGAGATTAGGCCGGGGCAGAATCAAAGCGGCCCCTGATGGATATCGTTGGGGGACCGGCTCCTGATGGTGGGATAAAGCCGGCCCTGGAGTTATCGTATAAACAGCTGAGCCGGGGGGGCCGTTCGGGACGGGGGGGACACGGGACGGGCCCGAGCGCGCTCCCGCCGCGCGGGCGCCCCCTGCCGGCGGCGCGCGCAGTATTCACCTTCCGGCAGGTAGTTGTCCGGCGCGTGCCAGGCCTGGATGATCAGGGAGAAGGTTCCCTGCGGGAGAGAAACCAGCGTCAGCCCCGCACCCACCGCGCACAGCCGCACCGAGCCGCGCCCCACCGCGCCACCGCACAGCGGCCCTGCCCTGCCCTGCCCTGCTCCGCCGGGGCCCGCATTTGCGCTCTCTCCCCGCGGCTACACTCTTCCCTCCTTCCCTCCCTCCTGCAGATCACGGATACACAGCCCCACCTCCAAGCCCCCCAGCCCCTTGCTTTATTTCTCGTAATAACATTCGTTATCCCAAGTGCTTCTGATTTGGATGAGCTTTTTCATCGCGCCTTTTTTTTTTTCCGCGTTTTTTTAGAGGAAGTTCTGGAAATAAGTCTAAAGGCAAAAGTAATTTGTTTACATTACAGGTTATCAGCCCGCCGCAGTTAGCCTACTCTTGCCACCCTCCTGCCCCACCATCGCAATCGGGTTTAAAGTAGAATCTCACCGGCCACGTGAAGTTAAAGGGCAGCTTAATGGGGCTGTCAAATCTCTCTGTATCCTTGATGCTGAAGGAATTTATTCCCAGAACCGGGGTGATGATGCTGCCGAAAGTGCAGGAGCCCGGGGAAACCACTGCCTGAAAATGCTTCAAACAAACGCGAAAGAAGGTCCTGCAGTGGGGGGAGCAGGGCTTCCCGCTGGCCAGGGACCCGTGGCTATTCACGAATTCGTGTAGCTCCAGCTGGAAGACGCCAGAGCCGGACACCCTCTGCACAAAGGGGAGACACACAAAATAGCCAAATCAGACCTTACCCGGCTTTGCCATGCAAACTTGCTTCCATCACCCACTTTACATTTCGCGAACCCTTTTTTTTTTTTTGGTGTGTGTGCGATTACCTGCTGCAAAATCGTTAACAGAAACGTCAAGCCAAAGATGCGCAAGGCTGTCATCCTTGTGTTATTCGAGCTTCCAGTTCTCAGTGGGTTTAGTTTTCCTTCTGTATTCCTCAAATGGACCAAGCAAGCGCTTCTCGGTTCAGGGAGAAAAGAGAGGCGTCACGGCGGTTCTCCTGGAGCAACCTGCTGTTCCAAATATTCCCCCGAGCACCAGCAGAAATCGGAAGGTAAAATCCAGGTGTCGACCCGTCCCCTTCTGGGAATTAATCCTGCAGCCAGCCGCCGACCTCTGATCGCTGTCGTCGCCTTTATAAACTCCAGAGCCGGGTGGGTTTGGTGAGAGACGCGGAGGGGAGTGCTTAGTGTGGAACCGCTCCTCCTTTAACCGGTGCTAACAGCGCTCAGTAAATGGAAAACTTGCTTCGCTTCGAGCTGTTTATATAGTTGCCTCTCATCCTCACAAGCTCATTATGTAAACTGTCAGTCAGACTCACGGGCGATCCCTCCCCTTTTCCATCTTTCCTTTCTGGAAAAAAGAACCAAATGTTGCGGAGAGCCCTCATATCCCGAATTAATACCCTGCTGCCGCCGCCGCCGCCGCCGCTGCCGCGCTGCCCGCCGAGGAGCCGAGCTGATTACGAACGAGCCGAGCATCTGTTGAGATATTTACGGCGCTCACACTGGGAGAGAGAGTTCCCTCGAAAATCAGACGCCTCTCCACAGGGCAGCTTTCTACGGCGGCCGAACAATAGAGGATGAAATGTTTCAAAAATACGCTAGTTAGTTAGTTAGTTAGTTAGTTAGTTAGTTAGTTAGTTAGTTAGTTAGTTAGTTAGTTAGTTAGTTAGTTAGTTAGTTAGTTAGTTAGTTAGTTAGTTAGTTCCCCGTTGCCTTCCACCCCACAACTCCACGCGTGTCCCCCCTCCCCGGCCGTGTGCCGGGCGGCGGGACGGGGCGGCGCGGTGCCCTGCAGCCCCGGCCGGCCGGCGGGCAGGAGCTGCCCTGCCCGGCCGGGGCTGGCCCCGGGTAGAAACCAAAAGTAAAACGGTGTTTGCCCGGCAGGCGGGTACCCGGGGCGGCTCCCGGGGCTCAGCGCCCAGCTCTGAGGCGCCCGCGCCCCAGGCTCGGCCCCATTCCTGACCCAGGCTAACGGAGCCCACCGAGGAAGGGGTGGGTGATGGCAGGGGAGGCGGGCAAGGCGGGGATCGACGGGCGCTCGGTCACCCTTCCGAATTCGGTGGCGAACGAGCGCTCCTGCGAGGTGGCCGGGGTCGGCAGCAGGGACGGAGCTGGGTTTTCCCGAGGCTGCCCCGGCTCCCAGAAACACGGGCAAGGGGAAAACTCGGGTGCCGGCAGGCAAGCGGGGCGGGAGTGGGGCTGCGGGTCGTGTCTGGCCGCCTGGCCGCGGCCGGGTTGCGGTCTGGCGTGTGCCATAAAGCCCTTGGCCTGATTGCAGCGTGCGCTTATTGTTGGGTCGCGTGTCCCTCATTAAAGCCAAGCACAGAGAAGGCCTTTCATGTGGCTTTTTATTTCAGCTTGTTAAATGGATGGGAGGCCGGAGGGGGGAGGGAAGGAGGGAGGGAGAGATAAACCCTCAGCTGTATGGTAATGAGGTCTTGCCACCTTTCTGCCAGCGCCCGGCGCGCCAGGCTGCGGGCCTCCGCGGCGTGGGTCACCTGGGGAGCAACGCGGGGCGCAGAGCGCTGTCGGTCCCCTTCCGCCCCTCTGGTCTCCCAAAGGGTCTGTTCTCTCAGCGTTACTTCCCCACTCCGAGTTCTTTTGGGGGGGATAAGGAAACCCGGGGATCTGGATCGTTTGGAGGCGAGGCAGCATTGAGAGGGCACACTCCAGCCAAACTTCCCAGGCCGTCGCGTTTCCGCATACATTTTCAGCGGCTGCTCTCCCTGGAGACCGGCTTTGGCCCACGATGTGGTCAGGGTCCAAACGCCCGAGGTGTCATCGGGAGGGCCGGGGAAGGGGGGGAACACGACACGGCTCCGCAGAGAAAGAATGGAGGAAAGCCACGGGCACCGCTGCCGTGGATTGGTTTGGGCAGAGGAGCGGGCTAGAAATCGGGGTCGCCACCGAAAGAGGATTAAAACTTCTCCCGGTCCCCACTGCGCCTGTGAAAGCCGAAGCCAAGAGGCAAAACTCTGGCAGTGTCGGGGGACTGCACCCGAGGCCGGGCACCCTTGGCGTGGCTCAGTCCCGAGAAGCCCGGCTGTCGCCTGGGGTACGTGTTTGTGCGGACGGGAGACTCGTCCGTGGTGGAGATAAACCGCGAGGCAGAGAGGCACAGGCGAGGAGCTCTTTTGTCTCGGCCTCGTAAACAAGTGGGAAGTAGGAATGTGTCGTCGCTGATGAACTCGGAATTTTGCAGCGATCCACCCGGCCAGATCCCGGCTTTACCAGCAGCAGCGTCAACTGTCAAAATCAAATCTGATGCTAATAGCTTCGGTACTAAATAAAATGAGAGGCCAGATAACATCAGTGCTTGATAAATGGTAATGAGTGTCTAACCTAGGGGAACAGAAGGGCTGTGGGGCTCTTTAATTCAGTATTGAAAGGCTAGCTGGGTACTGCAGGCTCTAGCAGATGTTAGTATGTGTGTGTTTTGATTTTTGACTTGTATTGGACGTTTATTAGGCTAACCAGAGCCACCCCACGCATGGCCACTTGGTCCAGGCACCATCTGGCACAAGCAGGGCGGCGTGCAAGAATAGGGCCTTGCTTTGGTGCTGAGGATCCACAGGCAGCATCTACCATATGGACCCGAAGCTAATGTAGGTTAAAGCAAGACAAGCTCATCTCTGCTTTTCACAGCTCCGCCAAACCTCTCTGCCATTCTGGCAGAGTGCACCTTGGCGGCTGGAGAAGAGCTGCCACCTCTGCCTTCCCCCAAATCTGACAAAAGGGGTGCAAGCCCCCCAAACACTCCTTGGCCCGCTCAACCGCGCTTGAGTGGCCACTGTTTTTCGAGTCAAGCTTTGCACCTAGCTTTTCTTGTTCCCGGCGGGAGCACAAGTAGCTCCAGCTCCCCACGTGTCATCCCCCCCCCAAACCAAATATTTTCGGAAGATCGAGTGAGTGGTGCAAAACAGACGCTAAATCCTCCTCGAAACTCCAGACCATTACTTTGATTGCAGCTATAAAAAGAGTTCGCAATAAAATAATAACAGGGAATAATAAACCACCTGCTGCATGTTGACACACACGCACAGGGAGTTCAGATTAAAAAAAAAAAAAAAAAGTTTCACTAATAGCATCAAACAGCTGAGCCTGAAAGTCGGCCGAGGGCAGATTAGAAGCACAACTCCTGCAAAATCTTTCCTGTGCCCAACACGCCATCCTGAGTCACTTGGAGAGCAACAGCCCAGCCACCTCCCCTAAGATCCTCGGCTCCGTTCGAGGGGTACCTGTCCTCGGGACGGGGGGAAAGCCTGCAAAGCCCTCGGCTTTGCCAAGGGAGGATGGCCGCAGCCCCTGTCGGGATGCTGGGCACTGACTGGACCGGACACACCGAGTGGTCTCTGCCTCCCCGTCCTTTCCACCCTGCTCCCTCTCTCTCCTGCTCACTTACTCGAGGCCAGGGCGCTTTCCTCCCCTCTTTCGCGCCCCATTTGCTGCCGGTTTATCTCCAGGCTGGCCCGGCTCAGCATACGCGTGGCCGGGCCAAACGCAGCTCGCTAATGAGACAACGTTAATTAATTCCGGGCGGGTGAAAGTTGCCAGCCTGCCCAAGCCATCCCTCCCCCCAGCCCTCGTGCCAGGCTGCCCTCCTCCGTTCCCGGGGGGATGTCCAGCGCTCCCCCACCCGCGGGATGAGCCCGAGACTCCCCCGCCCCCGGCCACCCGTGTCCTGCTGCTCTCAGCCTGCCAAGCCCCGGGAAAGCGTCTGTGAAGGGCTCGCTATCGCCCGCACAGACGCAGCCAGCAGCACCTGCATGGCCACCATCAGCACCGCTTTTCTCTTTCTAAAGGCTCCATGCTTTCTAATCTGCCCGCCTCACCCACGGGGGAAAACTCCCGCGGGGAGTGGATCTGGGCGTAAGCGGCTCCCGGTAGTGTTGTTGCCACCATGCGCTTTCTGCATGGCTTCTGCTGGGCTTTTAAGGTCCTGAAGATACAGAGCACCCGCACCTACGGCCGGGGCAGGACCTGCCTGATGCTCCGGCCGCGCCGTGGTGCCACCCGGGATTTTTGGAATGGGACACGCCCAAGGCTGCCCCTGCCTCCTCTGTGTCCCAGATGTCCCGGGCTGTCCCGTAAAGCAGCATGAAGCCACAGCCAGGCTGGCCTGGCTTCCCGGCCGGGTCAAGTTTAGCTGGGAGAGTCCTGTGTCTTCCTTCCCTTTCCCCTGATCTTCGGGACGAGCCTCTGACCCTTCCCTGTGCCCGGGAGAGGTGCGGATGCCCGAGGGGCACGGCTGCTCACGCCCCTCCCCTGCCTTCAGCGCCAGCCGCTGCCCACCCACCTCCCCTTCTCCGCACTCATTTGGGAGCGGATCGCGGGGCGCGGAGCGGGGAGCAGCGCACTTGAGCCTTGGAGCCCTTTAGTCACCTTTCCCCAGGAGCCGACCCCCTCACCCCCAGGGTCGTGGGCTGCGGGGCGCCCAGAAACCCCTCGCAATTCCAGAGCCCCGCGGGCTGCCCTACACTTGTTCAAATTTATCATAACAATTTTGTCGGTCAGTGCAGCATCCCTAGCGCCTGTACGAGCGCAGTGCGATCCTGTGCACCTTGCGCGCCCTTCTCGGGAGCGTTCCTTCTTCCTGGCTCCGCGATTTGTTTCGGGGCTGGCGTCGCTGGTCGCCTTTTCGATCACGGAGTGAGTATGATCTCTTAGTCAGAGACTCGCCCGTTTATTCAGTGCTCGCCAGCCCTTCCACGTGCACAACCCCGCTTTTTGAGACGGATTCCCCGATGGTTTTAAAACCGCTTAGCTAGAAAGTTGCGCATCGATTCAGCGCTGACACACCCCGAGAGCCTCTAAGAAAAAAAAGAAAAAAAAAAAGGAGAGAGAAAAGAAGAGAGAGAGAGAGAGAGAGAGAGAGAGAGAAATCCCCCTTGCTTGTTTTGTTTCTGCCTAAATGCCCGTAGCGTGGAGCATCCCTCCAGGGAGCACCGCTCGGAGGGGTGTTAATGTGGTCGATTTGGGGTACAAATGTTTGGAAATGTTTCCCGATTCGCACAGAAGGAGGGGGGATTTGCAAACTGTTGCTGCCACATGGCCCCTCCAGCCTGCCCATTCTCATTGTAATGAGGCCGGCGCGTGCCTCATCTGCCGCGGGCCGCTGCCACGGGCGGCCCGGACACGCCGCGCCGCAACTGGGGCGGGCGGCACCGCCACGCAGCGCCCGCCCGCGCGGGGCCGGCCCGG